>JBAWJQ010005575.1:0-146402 GCA_037783105.1 Bactrocera zonata | reverse complement strand
TGTTGTTGCACGATAAACGGTGAGGACCGCAAGTTGGTGGTTCCACTTACGTCTTCGTAAACTGAGTGGTTGAACTCTTCGTCACTAGCCCTATTTCCCGATAATACCCAATTCCCTCAACTTCTCTTTCAGTTCGGTAACAGTTAAAGTCATTATTTCGTCTAGGTCCATCTTAGTAGTAACAATATGTAAGGATATACATACTTATAACGTTAACAATATAAAATTATCTTATAGTATTTAGATTAATTCGGATTATAGATTTGATTCAAGTTCTTCTTAGCAAATTATTTTTACTTTTACAATGCTGTACTTCTCTCTTTTTTTTTTTGAATTTATACTTTTTGTTTGTCTTTTACAAATACTACCACTTATATTTCTTTTCTTTACAAATTCGTTTTGATTGTTCTTTTAGGTTAATTCTAATTTTAGGTTTCATTCAAACTCTTCTTAACAAATTTATTTTTGCTTCTACAATGCTGTATTACATATCAAACCAGTTATACGCCTTACACCTCCTCGACGAACCAAATGTCTAATAGCAGGCTTAGAGAATTCCTGGATGCTATCAAGTAAAACTCCACGATGACGGTCAGCACCACCTTTACTTACTTGTTACTTCGTTCAGAACACTGCACGCTCTGTTAAGACTCCACGAATTTCTTCACATATCAAACCAGATATACGCCTTACACCTCCACACCTTTATTTAAACCTTTTTTCAATTCCTGGCTGAGCCCCCAATTTGTAGGATTTTACGAATTTTATTTCAATATAAATATTATCTTAGATATTTGATATTAAAATATACAAGTGGGATGCTTGTTTCTCGCGCGGCTGTCCGTTCTCGAATAGGAATGGTAAACTCGATTCCGATTCTACTCGAGAATCGAGTTTTCTCGTAAATAATCGATTTTTCGGAATCGATCTTCAGTAGTCGAAGTCGATTAAGAATCGATTCTTGGTATTCGACTTTACTATTAATTAAGTTATACCGTGCGATTCTGTAAAGTGAGACAGTATCAAGTCTCTAAATTTGAGATTTTGAGTTAGAGACAATTTTTGAGGCTAGAGACGATTTTGCTATTCTGTAAGTGAAAGTCTCAAAATCTATTACATTTCATTATTCAGAGATGTTTTTACACTTGAATGATAATAAATATGTCGATAACAAATATTAACTTTTCTGTAACATAGTCAAAAAACATAATTATCAATAAAAATAAAAATATATGCTGACTTTGTTTCATAATATTTACGAAATTTATGTAAAATGTATTTATTTTTAACTTTTTCGTGTTTGAGTTGCTTACAAAATATAAAAAAACAACAATCGATTAATATCTATGATGATCTCTATTCAGTACATTGAAAATGGCAGCAAGAGTTCTTTTTAGTTTTGTGACCAGCTAACTACCAGGTCTCAATATTTTGAGACTAACGCTAGAGACTGTTTAGTGAATAGTAATAGTGATGAATAACATTTTAAAAGATATTAAATAATGCAAGTGTTTACACTATTTAAGTGATTATATTGTATTACTTTGCATGTTTCTTAAATTTTACTGAGATGTTACTTGTTAAGTAATTTCTTTTTTTTTAACAAGTGTTAAACACGCTTCAAGAATTTCTTAAATTTTGCATGCAAAAGGATACAGTCCTGGGCGGTAAACTTTCGTTTGACATATACGAATTGATTAGCCGTTACAAATGAAAATTAGGTGGAATTCGCATGCATACTACATACAAGCATACGAGCACAAGAAAACTCGCGATTCTTAAATCTTGACGGTAAATTTTTTAAAATGGCGCCTAGCGCTGTATGGTTTTACTTTAAAAAAATAAACAACGGGTCGAATGTCCAGTGTCACCAAAGTGGAAAGCAATTAAAATATAATAATACTACGTCTACCTTAATCAAACATCTCGAAAAATCACATAAACTTTCCTTAACTGCTTCTAATCCTAATCAAAATCGCAAATTGAATGAAAAAAAGAGTGACGATGAAATAATAAGTGTCTCACAACCTAAAAAAGTAAATATATAGGTTTATAACCTTCAAATCTATACTATTTTTCTTGTATTTTTCTTTATGTATGTTTAAATGCCAGTTATTGTATTACATCATTTAATGCTTAATTTGTAACAAGTTATTTTTTCAACTATCATTTATTTACAGTCAGAGAGACCAACTTTCCGAGGACCTATTGATTGCTGTATAAATAAAGGCCTAACTATAATGTGCATACGCTAGCTTAAGCCAACGTAAGCAACTGTCCGAATGCACACAAATTGTATGTTGCGACTATAATGTACTTAACATCAAGTTTCGTTAAGTTTTATCAAATGTCATTTGCTTAAGGAAAATGCGAAACTCATCGCATTTTCCGTACGGAATCAGCTGTTTCGCTTTTTGTCAACTAATTCACCATTTTGAATTTGAAAACGAAAAGAAAGAAGAGTTTTTGTGAACCGATAAAATCATTTTAAATTTGAATATGGAGGACGACGAATGCTTTATCCAAACTTTAATAGATAGTGTTGAAAAAAAGAAATGTTTGTACGACAAAAGAGATGCATTTTATTTTAATCGTATAAATAAAGAAAAGGCATGGAAAGCAATCGCAGAACTATGCGGCAAAAGTGGTATGTATTAACACTGTTATAGAAATATATGTATATTTTTGTATTAAATATATTTTATGTTTATTTCAATTAAAAGATCTAGAATGCAAACATAGATGGAAGCTACTCCGGGAGCGCTTCTGCAAGGAGATAAAAAGATTAGAAGCTCCATCAGGTAGCGGAATGAGCTACTTAGAGGAATGGCGTTTTTTAAAACCCTTGATGTTTCTGAAAGACTCCGTCACACCGCGTCGGTAGGTACTTTGTATAAATTTTAATGTTTTTAAATATAACTTTTTCATTGTACAGCACTCGTGATAATGCAGAACCAAATACAGACTCAGTCTTGGATTCATCAATGAGTGATAGTTTTAATGAAATTTCATCGCCACCTCGAAAGAAAAATAAAAGTCTCAACTTAGACAGTCTCTACCAGAAACTTGGCGCAACAATGGAGAACTTAGAAAAGCAGATGGCGGCGCCGGCTGACAGATGTGAAACTGATGATGCCTTTATGACGACGGTTTTGTGTCTGATGCGAGACCTGCCAGTGTCGGTCAAAGACGGTTTCCAAGAAAAAATGATATTGGAATTATATAGCTTACGTCGCGAAAATAGGCAAACATGAAATTAAAAACGTTCTTGTCGTTCAACCTAATTTCCTTATTTTTTAAAAAGCTTGGAGCATTGATTTTTTTTAGTATACTTTATATTTTTTTATAACAAATATATTTATTATAAAAAGATGCATAAAATGCATGTACCTGAACTCTTTTGAGTAATTTAATAAAAACAATTGAATGAATTTAATTAAACCCCATTTAGTTTTATTAAAAAAGAAATAAACAAGTTCGAAATGATGTTAGATATGTGATTTTAGAATATGTTTTAAAAAGTGTTAAAAAAACTGCATAAGTTATTTCTAATTTCCAAAGAAGTTCTTTCACCGTAATGATGCGAATTGGAAGATTGCGTAATCGATGGGATATTACTTTCAACTTCTCTACGCCATAAACCGTCATGAAAATCACCATTAGAGTCCTCCCAATCAGCATAGTTGCTTGTAATATACGAAGATGCATTTTCATTATTAAACATAATAAAATTATGTAAGGCAACGCACGCCAAAACAATTTTTTCTGCATTTTCCGGAAATAAATGTAATGTTGTTAGTAAAACTCGCCAACGCGCTACTAGTATTCCAAAAGAGTTTTCAATTGTGCGACGAGCTCTTGATAACCTTTTATTAAACGAAGAAGTGTGGAGTTTTTAGTTGCGTATTTGGTAAGTTTTTCGCTGGAGGGATGGGAAGTTTGTGAGTTAGCAACCTCTTTCCCAATCGACTCACTTGAAAAATGCCTTTACATGTAAAGAGAAACAATAATATTAATTAAAAAAAAAAAAAAAAAAAAACAAATGCACAAATATAACAGTTCTCACCACCATCACTCTGACTTCCATATGCACCAATATCTATATAGGTAAACCGATATCGTGCATCACACACTGCTAACAACACAATAGAAAAAAATTTCTTGTAGCAGTAAAATTGACTACCACTTTTAGGTGGGCATCGAATAGCGATATGCTTCCCATCAATGGATCCAACACAGTTGGGCATATTCCACAGTTCCCAGAAGTCTTCAGAAATGTTCTTGAAATCTTCTTCATTAGGCTCAGATACATAAACAGCGCCTAACTTCGTCCAAAGGACTTCAGCTGTCTCCAGAATAATGCGCCTAACCGTTTCCTTCCCCAGTTGAAATGACAATGCCAACGATTCAAACGAAGTTCCTTGTGATAAATATCTTTAAGAAAAATAAAAAAGAATAAGACATAATAAAAATATATTAAAATGAACAAACTTACTGTAATGTCAAAGCTAATCGACATTCCGGTTGCACAGGCTCCCTCAACGAATTCTTTTTTAAAAAGGGTTCAACAAGAGTAAGCAAAAGTCCATAGACTTGTGGCGTCATTCGCGTATATATAAAAAAATCAGTGTGGTCAATCCTCTTCATTTCCAGGAATCGTACAAAAAAACCATCCTTCTTCCTCTTTCTGTTTATTTCCCTCACTGAACACGACGGACCTCTTTTATTTGTAATTTCACTAATTTCTGTCAATATGCGTATTGCGTCTAAAACCGAATTAAGAATTTTAATTGTTTTTAAATATTTTAATTTTCTGTTCATTTTTGCAAAATTCAAACGAAACAAGACCAAAACACAAATTGCTTATTGGCACTTTCTTCTTCTGCATGTAAGCACATTATAGTCATTCAAATGCATACTCTCCGCTCGTTATGCATTTGACAGGCTTTTCGTTAATTTTTTGTACAGTAACATACGGCAGCGTATGCACATTATAATTAGGCCTTAATGCAAGTTCCTTCTCAGGTAAAGTTTAATCAAACTACAATTAATTTTTATATGTTAACATTTATTTGTATTTTTACAGCGGATGGTCATCGTAATAATGATGCAACAACGTCGTCTCATGTACATGATTGCTGTCAATAATCTTCATTTATGCACGCCTGAAAAAAAGGCTTTAGAATGTTTGTAAAAAAACTGCAGCCTCTTTATCAACCTCCATGTGAGCCTACTATCACAAAACGATTGAAAGCAAAATATGAAGAATTAAAATTGAAAGTTAAAGAAGAATTGAAAAAGGCAGATTCAATATGCCTTACCACAGACATTTGGACTCATCAGCACACAATGTGTAGTTACCTTGGTATAACTGCTCATTATTTGAAAGGTAAATTTTATTCTTAAATTATGTGATTGCTGTTAGTATAAAATGATTGGATTGTTAATTACTTATACTTCGTTTTTTCAGATTATCAAATGACTTCTTATGAATTTAGCGCGTACCATTTCACCGAACGAAAAACAATTTATATTTAATCGAAAGATCAAATAAAATTTGTGAAGAGTGGGGGATTGATAAAAATAAAATCAGTGCGGTGCTGTCAGACGGAGGAGCCAACATAAAAGGGGCTATCAAACAACACTTTGGAGAAGCAAAACATGTTTCATGTATTGGTCACACTCTCAATAATGTTGGACAAAGTCTTTTGAAGTTGATATTACCCAGCCGGTATCTGATTCAATTTCCTACAAAATCTAAGGAACAAGATATTTTTTCAAGTAGTTGGAAGCGAGATTAAAATTTTTCTATCTGAGAATAAGAAAAAATAGAAAACTGTATGTAGGAGGACCTTCCCGTTACAATTTAAAACTCATATTTGGAGAGGCTGTCTTAGAGGTGTCTAGGAACTTATTTTTCCGAGTACGAATCGAAAAAAAAAATTTTTGAATCACCCTAATGTGCAACCAATTCCAAGACATATAAATTTCTGTATGTTATTGGAATTTTATACGTATAGGTTCACTAGTAAAAGAGGAGGTGAAAGTGTCAAAAAACTTAGCTATTGAAGATCAACAGTCATCAAACAAAGATAAAAATTTATGGAATTTTTTGGATCAAGCTGTACAAGTGAGTAATCAGTGCAACGACAATGATGAAGCGGGTGGAGTCCCAATTGAATTAAGGCAGTTTATTAATCGGCCGATAGTAGATAGAAGTAGTACACCAGATCCATTGTTTGTTTGGAAAAGTATCGAAAATGAGTATCCTCACGTATCGAGGATTGCAAGAAAATACTTATCGATTGTTGCGACTTCAACACCTTGTGAACGTTTATTTTCGCATACTGGGCTAACTGCGAATCAAATCCGCAGCCGTTTAACGCCTTATCACTTAAATATGCTTCTGTTTTTAAGATTTGCCCCGGAAAATGTATGGTTTTCTTAAATTGACAATTAGCTTATTGTTGTCTTACTTATTTTAAATTTATTTAAAAACTTATTTTATTAAACTTGTTAAACAACTTGAATTATTTAAAAAAAATTTATATGAAATGTAATGTTTTTGGTACATTATTATGAACAAAACAATATAATTGTTTTTAACTATTTTTGTGTTTTATTTAATCAATTTGAATTATTCATTCAATTTATGCCTTGGGATTTAATAAATAAATTTTTGTCCTTTTAATTTAAAATAGATTAGCTCGATTATTCGATTTTTAGAATCGAAAAATATAAAAAAATAGTCAGAATCGAGAATCGATTCTGTAAACAATCTTTCCATCCCTATTCTCGAATGAATATCTTTCTTGTCTTATAGCGTTATAACGTTTCTTAGAACTCAACGCAAGCGTCCTAACGCTTCGTTGAGTTTTTGTTTCAGTCCATAGTTGTTTTTTCTTCGTCGTGTTCAGTAACATAGTTGTGTTTTTATCCTACAGTCGACACCACATATATATGTTTGCACCTCTGACCGGTCGCTGTTTAGAACGCTGCCATTCGAAAACTATTCAAGATACGACCTTGCCGATTTCACAGGATATTTTTGAATATATAAGCTATCGAAAAAGCAAAAAAAAAATTTTTTTGAATTTTTTAACCATCCTACTAACATGGTTATATGTTACAGGTAACAAACTGCTAAAAGTGCCCATACACGACACACAAGTGCGTTCGATCGGTGTGTGTGCGCATGCGATTTACTCGTGTATGGGCTTGTGCGCATACCGATCCATGTTCGCGAAAATGTTTGATTTTTTACGCTCTCATTTCTCTCGTGTCGCCAAACAGTGAAGATCGCGGACAATGGCAAGTGTTAATGGGAGAGCCTGCTTTAGAGGCTTTAAAAAATAGATTTTTTGGGAGGGAAAGAAATAATTGATTCAAGCGAAATTTCTAGGCTTTATAGATATATGTATATTTGAACATCTTCCACAAATTTTTTGGATACGAAATCTTTGATATTCTGCCTTTGGGAAGCAATTGCATGCATCTCGCATGTGCATTTTTCGGACGGCGGGCAGGGTGCGGGTCGCAATTTCTATTGAAAACAAAAAATTCAAAGAGATTCATATTTTTTAGCAATTTATCTTCTATTAAGCTAAGAAAATTTCAAAAAAAAGTGTAAAATTTAAAAAAAAAAATTAAAAATTGAAAAAAGTGGTCTTTGATCAAAAACATTTTACTTTATGTTGTTTAAAAATATGTTCAAACTTGACTTTTCTTAGTTTTTTTAGTTTAAATAGATATCTGCTAGGCGCTCGGTCACTATTTCCCTTCTATCTTCGATAATATTTCGAATTCCCATCTTTAATTTTGTGGACATACTCTTAGACATTTTTAAAGAGATGTAAGCAAAGAAAAAAAAACTATTGTTTGAAGATTCTAAAGCAGGCTCCCCCCTTAATAAAAATTTCGTATCAAAATTATTGATCTTATAAAAAATGAATTGGCAATTTGGCAAACGAAAAGTGATAAATATAAAAATAAAACTGAGAAAAATAAAAGTTGGAATAACTTATTAACGAAATATAAAGATATATAGTAGATAAAGGTGCTACATTAGAAATAAATTCGAAGAAATGTGCCGCTTGCCTGTCGCACATGTTAACTGTGTGAAGAACGAAGGCACATGTGTGTCGTGTATGGGCCCTATAACCAAAATAATAACACTAACAGATATTTGGCTAACAAATACTTTTTGTTATGCATAACACATAGGTAAGACCGTAAAGAGATTTGATAACAAATGTATGTATTCTGTTAGAGCAAGGCAGTATGCGATATTTGCCATTGGTTAGAGCGAGAAGACCATTGAGCATCGAATGGCTATGTGTGACTTTTTTCCCACTCTCTGTACATAAGTAACAAATATTTTAACGTATGCAAAAGTTAACAATAGCAAGTCGCTTACACGTTTGCTAATAGCTACCCGTCTTGCAGAAGTTGCTTCTAGAGGTGTTTACCAGCAACACTGCAGTAATTGGTGCTTTCTGGCTTTGTAACCGCTAGATGGCGCGCACCGCTGCACAACAGCAGCGAGCAGAAGTGTTGTATCTTGAAGATGCATAAACACCTCACTGTTTCATAGCGTTGAAAACTGTCTTTGTTCTTTGATTGGTTCGTTAATACTGTAAATAGTATTATAAAATATAATCTGCCTATAACTTTCACTCACCCGTTGGTACCATCTCCCTTGAGATCTAAAAAAAATGCTTTTGCCGTGAACAGCTGATTATTGGTTCTAAAACCAAAAATATTTCGTTAGTACTCAAATGAATAAAGCTCTATTATTTTAATTTGAAACACATATTTTTTCAACTTTTTGCCATGTATTAGCTCGAAAAAACAGTTGTGATAAACAAGATCCTTAGTTCAATGACTAAAAAATGTCATTTCATAAATGGGCGCAAATTTTGAACAAATCGCATCATAACTTTTCGAGAAAACGTATCCACCGACTTAAAAGTTTTAGTTTTGAGATAAACACGTTAAGTGCGCTGACGTGGCCCGATAGGCGGACCACCGAAAATCTATTCTTTACTCATTCCATATTTAAGGGGGTATTCTAGTCTAGAAATCAAATTTTGGGCAGTTATTTGAATATTTTTACCAAATAGATAGTAAAAATATTCAAATAACTGCCCAAAATTTGATTTCTAGACTAGAATACCCCCTTAAATATGGAATGAGTAAAGAATAGATTTTCGGTGGTCCGCCTATCGGGCCACGTCAGCGCACTTAACGTGTTTATCTCAAAACTAAAACTTTTAAGTCGGCATGCTGTTTTTATTGATATCTTAAGAATACAGAAAAAAAATTTACAAAAAAATCTTAAAAATTAAAAAAATTAGAGGGGGGGGGGGAGGGGGGAGAGACCGGTGTAAAAAAAAATGGCGCATCCTGGTGACATTGATCCTGACTCTCCTGGTGGTCTGAAAAAATCAACACGAAATTTTTTTTTTTGAAAAATGGCGACTGCCTAAAAATAAAAATAATTTTTTACGCTTTTTTTTGAAATTCCTGAATTTTTTTAAATATTAAGGTCGTCACGTTGATCATTTATGTATGTAACCGGTTTTTCAATTGAGCGCTACCAAAGTTTTTCTTAAATAAAATAATAACGATTTGGGATCATTACGTATGGAATTCGATTTCTTTTGCATACCCGCCACGGGAATGCTTGCAAAAATCCAGACGTTGAACCCAATTTTCAACGGTTTTCAATCATAAATCGGCCGATACTTCTGCAATTTCACGTTCGATATTTGAGGCCGGCTTTCGTATACTGTCCCAGGATTTCGGGAACAAAATGGGTATGGTCGGATAGGGGAGATTCTCCAGATCAAGAATATATATAAGTATAGCCGCAGGAAGCTTATAGTTTTCGAGATATTCGCGTTAAAGTTGAAAATACCAGTATTTGTAGTACGTACTTATTTTCTCGATATAAAATTAATTTTGCACTTATATTTTGCAGTTTTATATCTACTAACACATCATTAATTTGTTTGTGCACATTTATTTTATATAATATAGTGAAAAATAGCTTTTATTACACATATTGTTGAATTCTGATTATTTAAGAATATCAAATGAATTACAAACTGTCAAATAATCAGTGTTACCAAACTAATATAAGCTAAAATAAGTTCAACGTGAAAAAAATTTGATACACCCCGGTGTTTGTCCGACCAGGGTTATTTTTAGGAAGCGCGGCCGAAGGCCGCCCACACAAAAAGAAGTTCAACGCGAAAAAAATTTGATACACCCCGGTGTTTTACCGACCAAGGTAGTTTTGTTTGAAGCGGGGCCGAAGACCGCCCACGCAAAAAGGAGTTTTACGCGAAAAAAATCTGATACACCCAAAAAAGAGCTATTCGCGAAGAAGTAGGAATGCCATAGGGTATAACAACCTCTCTAACATCTGATCATATTTGACCGTTTGTAGCTCTTCCGTTATTGTTAGGTAAATAAATTTTAACAATAAGTTAAATATTGAATTAAAACTGTTTTTGTACCATATAATGTTAAATAAATGTGTACAAACGAATTAATGAAGTGCTAGTGGATATAAAAGTGCAAAATATAAGTGCAAAACTAATTTTATATCGAGAAAATACGTACTTCAAATAGTGGTAATTTTCAACTTTAAACGCGAATATCTCGAAAACTATAAGCTTCCTGTGGCTATATTCTTGATCTGGAGAATCTCCCTATCCGACCACACCTATTTTATTCCCGAAATCTTGGGACGTTATACTAAAGTTTTCCCGATATTTGTATGAAGTTCATTAATCGTCGCTGGCTTGTTGGCATACGAGTAGACCATAGACTTGATGTAGCCCCAGAGGAAATGTTCTAACGGCGTCGAATCGCGCGACCTACGTGGTCGATTAACTGGGCCATTTCGTGAGATAACACGTCCACCAAACTTGGTTTTTAATAAATCGAAAAAAATATGCAAATAACGCATACTAATTTGTATGCCATGTATAGAAAGCAATGAACTGTCACTACAACAGTTTGACAGATCAGTTTTCATTTATATGAAAGTATCATTTGGTAAATATTAAATTTAGTAGAGGGAGTATTAAGACGGTTGTGTTAAACTATAAAAATAAAGTACATTAGTTTGATATTATTAGTTTGCAGAAAAATTATACAAAATGCACTGGCGAATGAGCGAAGTCTTAAATTTAATAAACTTATAGAAGCATAAATCAAAATATCACTGCACATATTAAATGTATTGATATATAAAATTTATGCTAGAACTATTATAGGTTAAATACGTACATTTTTTTTTTGTTTTCCACATACATTTTTTTCATCCATATAATAATTTAAACAGTTCAAGAGCTCAACAAACACACGCAGAAAATTATTTGCAATGGCTGTAAAATACATATGTCAAACCAAAACCCATTTTTATTGTCGTGCAACGACACGTAAAAATATGATTGCAACCCTGTTTTAGCTGTCATTTTACATAAAGACATATTTCGTCGTTAAATTGTTGAGAAAGATAAGTTTTAAATAGATTTTATAATTTATATTTAAATTATAAAGATATGTTCCTTTCTCTTGTTAAATAAGATCGTAGAAGGTGGGTCAATTCACAATAGTCATGCACAATAGTCATTCAGAGAATCAGTCGTTTATATATGTAACACTAGATTCTGTAATGGGTGCTCTCTTGACCTTGCATATTTCGATACAGGATTTTTGCATTTTGTGTCATCGTGCAATCTTGCAATAGCAAGAGAATCTTCCTATTATGTTATGATAACCAGTGCCCACATACAGATTTGGCAACGGCAATGGCAATAGATTTGGCAGTTAGTATGCCATAAACTTCAGCCTGCCGTGATGCGGGATCATGGCAAACTTAATATGTGTACTTTGTTCAAGGTATACAAATTTTCGCACAACAATATAAGGAAGGAAAATTAAATTTCATAACGGAAATCGATGAGCAACAAAGATAGCGCAATCGATTCGCTTATTACTTTTATAATTCCTAATTCTTATAATGGAATGTTTACTTTTTAGAGGAAGTATCATCAGTACTTAATTATTGGTATTTGTATGCAACGTAGCACTGCCAATTATTCTCTGAAGTTCGAATTTGTCGAACTAACTACCTATTGTTTTTAATTACTTCGAGCCTTACATTGAAATTTAGCACGGAACACTCGTTTTTATACGTACACTTACGTATGTATGTATATACTTACATAGTATTTGTTTATACCGCATCGGTGGACAACGTCATGCTATATCTACATAGGCATGAACACATATACAAAACTCATGCCCATAAATGTGAACTAAAAATCGCTCTATTGTAATGAAGTAACCGCTACTACTTTTTAAATGCTAGATATTTAAAATAGTATAAAATTTTTAAACAATAAAGTATACGAAATATTCCAAGCAATATGTTGTAAGGAGTAAAAAGCACATGCTGTTTAAAAAAACATAGAAATTAATACGGAAACACCGAATTCAAGTAATATGTAGAGATTATCCCCTATGATTGAAAAGGAATATTAGGCACAAAAAGCGAACGCTCAAAATATCGAGTTAGTACTGTAGAGTGTTCTCTCACTCCTCCAAATGTTTTCCAGAGTCTCGAATTTTACTTTATCTCATATAAATTAAACAAATTAATTTCTTCGTACGATATTCGCACACAGTGTTGACGTGCTTCGTAATTGTCACATCGCGACTTGCGTGAGTTCTGATTCAGCTAACAAAGTTATAACAAATTATAATTTATTTATAAACTATGATACTCTATTATTTAACGGGAACACTGTTGTTACTTTGGATCCATGTATTATGGAGTCGTAGAGCATTTTATAAATTAATATGGAAAATATCTGGGCCGTTGGGCTACCCCATTGTGGGCATGGCCCATCGGTTAATGATGAGGGAAGGTAATTTTTCTGTTCCCGTATATTTTATCAAAAAACCTGTGTTGCGAGAGTAACCGAAAGAAAAAATCCAAATTTAAGAAATTAGTGAAAATTACAAAAAAATATATGGAAAAGTGTTTTTAGAATGTAGTGTAAAATTCGTTATCCAGAGCCAAAACTTGTATTCGTTTTTAAATACAGTAAAATGGTAAAAGCTGTGGTTATTTGTTAGAATTTTGTGTAACTTTATTGAATAAATGTTAATGGTCGAGAAATTATCAAGTACTTGAGATCCCTCTTGAAACGAGTTAAACTCCTAATAAATCAACTAACATCTCTAATGAATTTTTATGTTATATTTTATGTGAATACAAACTAATGGTTTTAGAAATATTTTACTCTTGAAATATGTACTTCATCTTTAATTAACAAACTCTTCTAATACTTTACTTTTTATTTAATACGGAGTTTAGCAGTGATTCGGCACAAAATCAACGTCCACATTAATACGCAAGGTCTGAAATAAATAATTATAACAACAGAAATAAACTAAATAAATACAATGGTTTGTCAAAAAAGTCTTGCGGTATTTTTATTGTTTTTTTTTTTTTTATTGAAATTGAAATGGATTTTTGATGACTCATGTCCAGCTCTTGACCGATGCTACGGCTGCTACTATGCCGGTCTCTTTCGACCAATTCAGCGATTTTATCGCAATTTTCGACGACAGGCCTTCCGGAGCGTGGCGCATCTTCGACCACCTTTACACCAGAACGAAAACGTTGAAACCATCATTGTGCGGTGGAAATAGAAACTATATCGGGTCCATAAACTGCACAAATTTTATTGACGGCTTGAGATGCGTTTTTGCCTTTATCGTAGTAGTACTGTAAAATATGCCGTATTTTCTCTTTATTTTGCTCCATGTTTGCGACGCTATAACTCACGAACGACTTAAAAGAAACGACAATCAATCAAACACTTGTTAGCGCGTGAAATGAGCTTTCCAAAACGGTATAGCATGACCCGATGCGATGAATGAAACTAGAACTTCGCGCTTTCAGCGCCAACTAGCGAAAATACCGCAAGACTTTTTTTGCAACCTAATATAATGATTTACGTCTTGATATAAGTAATTAAGTTAGAAGATCTGTCCAGATGTTGATATGGCTAAGTTATACATAAAATACATTATAATTTTAATAAACTTTTATGTTATTACATGTTACGGGTATAAGAATCCCAATGGTTAAATTTTGAAATTAAATTCTTGCAAAAACACATCGCCTACTTACATACACATATTTTTATATGTACATGTATTCACCAATATGTACGGTATAAAGTCCACCGATAGAATGAGAGATATTCGATAGATTCGGGACAGTGGAAATTGCAGATTGATTTTTGAATTTTTTGTTTCCTTCTTGATTAATTTCACTAACATATGTACGTATGTATTTTAACAGTTATACCGCATGTAATATTATTCATTCAGAGAGACGGATACTACTTTTATGCCATATAATAAGTAAGAACATTTTTGAGAACGACGAATTCTATTGCTGAATATGTTCAAAAATGAATTGTTCGAGGTCAGGTCATCAGTTTTTTATAATATTTTGTAATCATATGTTTTCATGAAACAAATAATTTCCAGATATTTTATCAGCATTTAAAGAAGAAGAGCAAAAGTTTGGACAAACTTTCTTTTCTTGGCTCGGACCATATCCCTTTTTGGTTGTTAGCGACCCCCAAATAGCGCAAGATATTTTAACTTCTCCCCACTGCGTTAATAAAAGCTTCATCTATAGCGCTTTGGATGATGGCGCTGGAAGAGGGCTGTTTAGTTTACCAAGTAAATACATCACAAATTTAGATATCTATAAAACTGTTTGATCAATATTTCGTAGATCCAAAGTGGAATTTGCACAGGCGCCTTTTAAATCCTGCATTTGGGCACAAGGTTCTTCTGAATTTAATGCCCATATTTAATCAAGAAGTGAATAAACTCGTAAAAACATTTGAAATGTTTTTAACAGAAGAAGTCGATTTGACAAAAGTTTTTCAGAACTTTACATTGAAGATTGCAGCACGTAAGTTCAAAACGCTTTTTAATTGAAATTATTGTTGTGTTTATGATGAACTCTAGAAACGACAATGGGCGACAAAATTCCCTCCGACGGCATAAATAATTTTTCCGAAGGATTATTGAGTTGTTATAAATGGTAGAATTAATTAAATATGCTTAACATGTTAACAAATATTTAATTATTGTCATGTTAAATATTCTAGTGTTCAGGACTCCATGACCCAGATGTGTTTTTCACCTTGGCTGAATTTCAAGGCATTCAACTATTTCTGGAAGAATAAAGACTCCTATAAAGAGGCAAAATCGGAAATTCGAACTTATATTCGCAATGTAAGTTTTTGTAATTATTATTTAATATAAATTATGAGATTGACTTAATTTTATTAATTATAACTATCGTCATATTTTAGTCGTTTTTTTATAATAATGACGAAGTGTAAGCAGAGAATATTAATGAGTAGAGCAGGCGACTGAAATTAAACTTTGTTGAGTACTAATTTTTAGTTTTCATATTAGAGAGCATCGAAAAACCAACGAAAAGAGAAATACAACACGCGATGAAAGAAAATCTATTATTAGACACAAAGAATGTTTTCATATGAATTATAGATGTAAATGTATATTAAGATTTACGTCTACAATTTCTAAGATATTTTAAAATTAATAAATATATAAAGGAGGAATATACTATACATAAGTACTAACTGGAGAATTTATTATAAAATATTCATTCTCTGGTGTAATCATAAATTTTTTTTTTTTATTTTATTAAAGCTTACATAATAACAAATTATTATACAAACTAAAGTACGCAGCGCTAGCATCATAGGCTTTCGGCTGATAATCATAAATTATTTAACTGGTATATACTAAATTTTTGAAAAATTTAAAAATCTGTAAAATCGGATGATAAAGATTCGAAGCTATATAGTGGTTACTTTGTACACTTTTAACGATGTTACAGAATATAAACCAAGTAAAAGACAGTTAAGTTTGGGTAAAACCATTTTATAATCTCGCAATTTGAAAAAATATAAGACATTATTCGTTATTCGAAAGCCTGAAAGGATTAATAACTTGTTTAATATCTTATTAACTAATATTAAAGCTCTTAGACTCACAAGTTTTCTTCCATTTCGAGTCTACGATATTTACATATATTGAAATCAAACCAATTGGGTCAAATGAGATGTACTATATGTGGGCTACATGTGACACATTGGTTATAATAGGAAGAAACCTAGCACATAATTGGAAGTCATCATTTAAGGAATATGAGTTTAAGAGCAAGGACTACGGGTAGACCAATTACTAATCAGCACTAAGCGATATGACGATCAGTAAACTCGGTGTATTACATTAACATAAAATAAATTTTGACAAGCAGCTTAAACTCAGACGGAAAGTGAAAATGTTTGGAAATCACCATGTTGCATAGAGAAAGATCTGGGCTGATTGTATTAACTTTTACCATTACTCAAGTACACTCGAAAACATGTTTTTAAACAAAAATAATAAATAACTTATATTCTGAGGAAAATATTTAGCATAAATTCTGTTAGAATGACCAAAATTATTATAAATAGGAACCGATTTCCCACATTTTTGGCAATAAACTGTAGTATATTCATTGTATACGTTGACTTAATTTTCCCAAGTTTTCGTACATATTGACCGATATGTACGGTATAAAGCCAACCGGGAATTCGAAAATATTGACATTAAGTATATTGTGGTTAGAGAAACTATAAACCCGGTTTCATGTATTTTCGACACAAGTGTTCACTATTATCAGGAGAAGATTCTCTCTGAATTTCTTGTTTAAAGCTTTGCCTGAAGTTCACATATTAACTATGGACTTGAAAATTTAGGGTCCGATTTCGAATAATTTTAGACTTGAAATGGAACTATTTTTGTAAGGTTCTATTCCAAAAACTACATTAGCGTTAGATTTATATATTCTGTAAAATGATCGGATTATGTGAAAATGAAAATGCATAAATAAATTGTATCTTCTTATGTAATTATGTTTTACAAAAACCTTTGTATACATAGTATGTATTTCACTCACATATTTATACGTTTGTATATATTCCGTTTTACGCACAGTTAATAAAACAAAAGACCATGTACGAGCCAGAATTATCGGAGAACAAAAGGGCATTAAACCAAAATATTTTTATACATCGCGCTCTCAATTTGGTTCAAAAAGGGCATTTCGATTGGCAGAACGTTGAAGATGAATGTAATGTGATTGTGTTTGGGGTGAATATTTTAATTTATTTATTATTTCAACAGGACAATTTAATTATGAGCATTTCATAGGCTTTCGAAACTACTTCAAACACCCTAATGTACATTCTGATGTTGCTAGCAATGTTTCCACAGTATCAGGATAAAGTTTTTGATGAAGTTTGTTCCATATATTCCAGTAAAGACGATAATGAAGTCACCTACAGCGACACACAACAGATGATTTACTTGGATATGGTGATTAACGAAACGATGCGGGTGATGGCGCCAGTGCCATTGGTGGCAAGGCAAACCGAACAAGAAGTTCGTCTAAGTAATGATGTTGTAATTCCCAAGGGACTGCAAGTAGCAATTGATATTTTCAATATGCATCGCCGTACGGATATTTGGGGTCATCAAGCACATATTTTTAATCCCGATAACTTTTTACCATCAAACTTGGATGGTAAACACCCTTATGCATTCATACCATTTACGAAGGGAATTCGGAACTGCATTGGTGAGTTTCAATTATTTTAGAATACTATTAATATGATTCAAATCACTAAAATCGATTTGTTAGAATTGTGAATCGAATGATGTGAATCATTAGGTTGACCAATTCAAAGCTTTTGACAAAAAAGAGAACAAGAAAGTAAGGTCAAAGCTTCAGAAACTGCCGCACATTAGTATTCTCGCAAATTGCATGAACTAAATGGTGTTCGCAAACTTTATTTTTCAATAATTTTTCAAAAAGAAAGTTGCCACTTATGTATAAGGAATCTTGAATGTCATTTTTGTAATTGCTGCCTTTAAAATGTTACCAATTTTTTCAGGTTGGAGATATGCTCTTTTATCAATGAAAGTAACTATTGCTAGACTAATATTGAATTATCGGTTTTCTACTACATTCGAATACCAGAATTTACACTTTGTAGAAGACATTACAATTAAGCTAAAGGAAACACCTCTTCTTCGAATATATGAAAGAAATAAAAATATACATTGATAGTAAAGTATTAAATTTATAATAATTAATTTGTCAATATCGGAAATGAAATATGATAATAACTATTTATTCCAAATGGTGAAAAATGATAATTTTGGATGCAATAGTGTATTTCAGCTTCTTAGTTTAAATAGTCAAATATCCAACAAAAGGAGATTCAAATAACATAAAAATGTGTACATGATGCCTAGCCTTTACATTAATTTTTCTTTATCTTATATTTTTATAGGAAGTTGGCGAAGGCCTCTTTTATATATTGTTAATAAAATACATATGTAAAAAAAGCTACGGCCTTTCTTATTTATATTTATATTATATTTAATTGTTTTATGGAACGTATGGCGTATTATATTTTTGTACCCTGGAACAGTTGCTACAGAGTATAAAAGTTTTGAACACCTTGGGAGGAGTGAGAAAAATAAGTTTTCGTAAGATACAAACATAACAGACGACTTATGACTACTTGACTCAGTATTGTTTGAGCACACGGCAAAATTGGACACCAAAAGAGAGAAAATATGCAATATTTTGCTGTTTTCGATAAGGACGAAAACGTAAACCTTGCGGGTGAAAATGTAAATAATGGATTTTTAATGTTCGCGGTTTCATTATCACCTGAAATTAGAACATACATCCACCTACATCTACACAAGTTTAACACTCAGCTAAAATAAACTTTTATGACCATCACGTTTCTGCTATGTGTTTGGAAAGCCATAGAGGCCATTTTCCCAATGTGTTATTCCTTAAGTAAGTAAACCTATATTATGTACTTTATGACTCACAATCGATAGACTAAAAACTGTGTTTTCTATTTGGTTCTAATCTTGCGTTAATTTTGGACCCCTTTTATAAGAAGCACAATTTTCTGTGTCGAGGAGAAGCATTGCTTGTTACAAACTTGCGAGAGAATCAAATTGCTGTTAGACATTGTGAACGTCGCTAAAAAAAATCTCTCTCTCATCTGATTATGAACTATTTTTAGTTTTAACCCGTCATTGTTGCCGGGTATCTGATATCCGACCGATTTTAAAATTGATTGATCTCAGAATAAATATTTTTTTTTTGTTTGTTTGATTGTATTGCTGATTTTTTAATAAATAAATGTTTAATTGTTATAAGAAATGTGTATTATTAGTCAATTATTTAATGTAGCATACTAGTATTGACATAACATTGATTCAGTGTTCAGCAATGTCCACGGGTAAAATACACCCGGCCACAACGGACAAGTTCTATTTAGTAGCCACAATGACACCGGGTTAAAATATTATTGGTTTCTTAAATACTTTAAATATAATATTCTAAAATACACAAAGACTCCTACAGTCAAAAATACATAATTTTAAATTCCATTTAAATAAAAAGAAAATATTCGCTTCTACGCTTATTTTCAATTAATTCTTTCCAAAAATTCATTTCTTCGGCATATCCGTAGTTTGGGTTCTTTAACATACCTCAAACTAATATGATCAGAAAAAACAAGATCTTCGTACCGGAATGAAGTTGTGAATTTGAAATTACGAATCAAACTTAAAAGCATAACACGCAAAACCACTTCAGCATAATGCCAACCTAAAAAATAGAATGCATGTTAAAAAATCGTTTCCTTTACAAAAAAATCGAAATGGAAAACTTACCAATACAGTTTCGTGAACCTTTAGAGAATGGAATGTATGCACAAGGGTGACGTTTGCAACTGTTTTCTGGTAGAAAATTGTCTGGGTTAAATAAATGCGCCAAAGGACCCCATAAATCTGTGCGCCTGTGCAGTATAAAAATTGGTATCATTACTTGCATGCCTTTGGGAACATTGATACCGTTTAATGTAGCATCCTTCACAGCTTCCCGACCTATAATGGGTATTGATGGCATAAGTCGAAGGGTTTCTTTAATTACCAGGTCCATGTAAGAAAATTGTTTGAGTTGTTCGTATTCAATAGACATATTTTCGACAGAAATTATTTCTTCCGTTTCTTCGAAGAGTCTCTGTTGAATGTTTGGGTGCATTGCAAGCATTATAAGAATTGAGTAAATTTGTGTTGAAACAGTATCGAATGACTAAAATTGAGAATCGAAGCGTATACATATATACGTATGTATATAAAAGAATAAATATATCTAAAAAATTACCCCAGCAATAACAGTTTGGGTTTCGTTTAATACGTCGGCATGTTGAAATAAGCTTTGATCTTGAAAGTTGAGGGCACGATTTATAAAAATATCAGCATCTTTTCTTATATCTATCTCCTCCGACGTTACGTTCATATTTTTGCTGTCAATAGTCCCATCATTTGCTTTTCGCTTTTCTTCAATTAACTGAAATAAATTTTTCATATACTATGAATTATTTATTTTTGTTAATATACTACCGTTTCTATATAGTCCTTTATAAGTTGCTTCGTTTTATAATATCTGGGTGTGTAAGTTAAAAATCCGACCTTTAATGTGCTAAACACAGCTCCATTAGCGACTTGTTCCAACATGCTTTAAAAAAAATTATGTAATTTATGTACTACACATTCATAGGTTATACACAGACGTATTTGACTGCAAATTGTTGAAATATTGGGTCATTAACTATATTCGTGAGAGATGGCGTAACTTGATTATTATTACATAATTATTATTCCCATTAGTTATTTCAATATTCCGATTATGCTTCAGAAAGCCATTGGCCTTGTCGGAATGGATTCATTACGACAACCCTAAACGCAAAAATTCATTTGTGAAACTTGGTCAATCAACTGAGGCAAATGGTAAAGCCGAATGACCATGTCACCCAAAGTAATGATCTACATTTGATCAGAAGGCTGTGCTGTATTATTAGCTCATAAACCCAAGTTCTACACAAGTATAAATTGTCGTTGAGCCTTAAACTCGATGTTAACGAATCCAAGAAACCAAAATTATGCGTAAAGGGGTTTAAGAAGCAATGAGATGAGATATGTAAATGTAAAAAACATGTACCTTCTTAATTAAGTAATGAAATTTTTTATTGATGATTCGTTAAATACGAAATATTGATTTTTTCCGAAAATAACGGTTTGATTTACTTACTAATTAAATCCGCGAATCATTTCGTTGTGATTATCGTTTCCCTTATAAAGGCCAACCCCCATTGTAGTTTCTGAAAAAAAATATATAGGAAAGATTTGCAAACAAATTGAAATTAAAATTTTTGACATCGAATACTTATCTAGTCGCCGTTAAGCAATTTCACTAGACATTCAAGATTTACATAACACCAACAATTTACAGTACAGATATTTCTTCTATTGAAAGTTTTTGCCATGGAAGCATCGATATCCATTTTAATTGCAGTGTCAATTTCATTTTCATAAAAAGTCATAATTATCTCCATTAAGCATAAGCTTATATAGGATACTGTCTGTTATTAAACTACCTCTAAAGTTAAATAAACTATGAAAAATGTAATGAATTGACATCAATGTTGCTTTCTTTCTATTTAACATGAATTTCTCTTTCCTAATTGAGTGCGCTGATTATGGAAAATTTAATGGAGATGTATAAATTAGGTACACAGAATTAAGTTTTCGGATTATTTCGACTACTGTATTTATTTTGGTAACGGGACTGTTGGGCCTTTTTAACATTATTATGTACGATGTGATAATTTCCAAACTCTCAATATATAGCAATATTGTTATACAGGGTTTGTCCGGAAAGTTATAGGACTGATTTACTTCCGCCACGACTGTACTTCTAAGCGTGCGCTCACCGCTATTCAGTAGCTAACGAATGAGCGGCTGGTCAGTTATCTCCGAGTGCCTGGAGTGTCAGGACAAACATTTTCACGCGACTGCAGCGTTCGTTAGAGCAGAGGTACGCAATTAAATTCTGTGTGAAACTCAGTAAATCTGGGACTGAGACATTTGATATGATCAAGCAGGCTTACCCAGATGTTGCTTTAGCAAGAAGTAGTGTGTTTCGGTGGTACCAGGGGTTTTGGGAGGGCCGGGAAGAGGTCGCTGATGAGGACCGGAAGAATGAGCAAATCCAAAGTGAAAAGGCATCGTCCACCATGAATTTGTTCCTCCTTGACAAAATTTAAACGCCAAATTTTACGTGGAAGTCCTCAAGAGGAAGAGTCGATCGGATCCGATAAGACATGAACAGCTACCTAATCAAGGCCAGCATCCCAACGCTTCCGCTGCTCTACAGCCCAGATGTGGCCCCGGACTTTTTTTATTTACTTTCCTGAATACACTGATGAAAGGCAAGCATTTTGAGACGACAGTGGGGATCCAAGTAACATGCACCTCGACTCTCAAGGCTATTTCGCAGAATGCCTTCCTTGACGCCTTCAATGCTTGGAAATCGCTCTGGCAGCACTACCACGAATCGGAAAGGGCCTATTTCGAAAGTTTTTAAAGAATTGATTGGTTCGGCAAATTTTTTTAAATATACTCAGTTCTACTACTTTCCGGACAAACCCTGTAATATAATTACTTGATAAATTTATGAGGACAAATCTTCTCTAAAGCATGCCAGTCATAAGCCTTTCTTAAATCTGTTGTGTTAATTTTTCAATATTGTAATACTAAACATTAAATTAAGCTTACCCATAGCCATATCTAAAAATGTTCGCTTTATTATTTCGAATACTTCACATTCTCCCTTTCCGACATTATCATTCAGCCTCTCCACCAAGGCCTGAGCACCATCCTTGAAATTGGGTATAAATTTAATGATGGTTTTGTGGGTGAATGTTGAGTTCATGAGCTTTCGATTGCGCTTCCATTTCTCGCCTACGGAACATGATGGAGGATACATTTAAATGACTTATGGCTTATATGTATACATAATTTGATAAGTATAGTATGTGTGTTTATTCATTAAAACCTGGGCTAGTGATAAGTCCCTTTGGAATTGCATTATCGATGGCTGAATACATCGTTGTAGATTTATCTAGAAATCTATTTGAAGTGAGTATTTCTTTTATCATATCTAGATCCACGGTAACAAGAAAAGGTTGAGGCCCAATCCAGGCGAAATAATTCCAACTCTTAAACTTTATGAAGTAAGATTCCAGAATGTATAAAAACTCTATTTTGAATAAAATAACCAGTTTCGATTTTTGCAATATACTGATATATAAACCATCAACGAATTCCTTACTTTTCATTGGAATTAATTTATATGCGATTCCCAAAAACGGGAAACCTCTTGCTGTTGGTAATTGTGAAGTTATGATATGATAACGACTTCTCTTAAAATATTTCACATAAATCAATATTAAATATAATATAACACAAAGATATAATACAATTTTGAATCCTTGGAAACTAACTACATTCTCCTTCACTTGCATTTCAAAAAAACAAATCCTTATCGTCTCACTAACAGTTAAATTATTATCTGCATATATTATTTAAAACAAAAGCTTTTATACTTTTTCGAATCCATGGGGTTCTGATTGATGAGTAAGTGTGCAGAGTGCATGTGCTGAGTGCATTACACCAGTGATGAGCACACACGTATAATGACATTTTGTAAGCCGTGCATTCAACCTCAGACAAATTTACGAAATAATGTAATAAACATTGTTTTTGGTGTTCAAAACTTATTTTATAAGTGGCAAAGTGCTAAAGTTAAAATATCTTGTTATGCCAATAGTTCTTTTCACTGCTGTATTTTCGACTTGGTGGTTATACGCGACTTTTCCACTGAGATTTATTTCAGAAACTTTGAGAAAATATATTTCTGATAATAATATGTCAGGATATCAAAAAGGACATGAATCCGACCAATACTTCTCTTAGCCCTCATATACAAGTACATATGTACATAATACAAAGATTTTCGAACTGCTGTGAGATGAAAATGAGAGAGCATGTTTTACTCATAACAGTATATCTTCATGCCTAAAGCGAATATAATATTCGGCTGATTTTAATCCATTTTATAAGTGATTGTACATATGTGAGGTACCTTAATGAATCTGAGGGAACATTTTATTAGTATGTAATATTGGCAAAAAGAGATAACACTTGGTCAGTAGTATCGAACCAACTCGCATATACTGCATATTTATAATGATTTTCGTTTTTCTAACTAACCTTAAGTCGAATATATCGGTCAGTGAAGAGTTATATATTATATATATATATATACAGTGACTCACACGTCTAACCGGACTCGTGCATTGCCAATGATGGCACACTCCAATCATATAGTGAACATCTTAAAAATTATACATATGATACATCAAATTAAAGGAAAAATCTTCTATTTTATTTTCGGAAACTTAGAAATAGTAATAAATTTATTCACTGCGTAAAATTTTGAGAAATAGCTCGCAACATACAAAATTTATTCCACACAACTAACCGGATTTTTTAAAAAGCTAATGATTTCTTATATTTCTTAGCATATCCTTTTGCAGATAAAACTGCTTCTAGTCGCCTTGGTATAGAGGCGACAAGTTTTTGACAAAATTCTGGTGGTATTGCGTTCCAAGCCTCTAAAATAGCCGCTTTGAGCCCAGCAACATTGGAATACTTTCTTTCGTACACTTTTCGAATGACTTCTTGCCATACGTGCTCAATAACGTTCAGATCTGGGGATTGGGCAGGTGTCCCCAGTACATGAGGGCAATTGTATATTAACCAAGTACGAGCAATCTCCGAATTGTGCTTCGAATCGTTGTCTTGGTAAAATATACAGTTGTCTTTAATTCCCAATGTGGCATATGACGGCTTTAAAATTTCCTTTAAAATGTCGACATATTGGAAACCATCCATAATACCTTGCACAAAATGCAGGTTGTCCCTTCCTTTAGCCGATATATATCCTAAAACCATTACTGACCCACCGCCGTGCTTAAGTGTTGCCCTAGTATGTTTTGGCAAGTAAGCTTCGTTGGGACGCCGCCATAAAAAACTTCAGCCATCAGATCTCTGCAAGTTAAACTTGCTTTCGTGTGTGAAAAAAACCTTGAAAAATTAGTAATAATACTGTTTTATGCTTACTAAATCAAAATTATGCCATTTCACCTTCGCCAAAACTCATCAAGCATTTTTAAATGCAATTTCGCAAATTCTTGCCTTTGCATTCTATACTGCTGTACCATGTAAATCGAAGCTTCTAAGTATGCGGCGAATTGTTTCAGCTGAAACCTTCTTCCCTTTTTCATTTTCCAATATGTTTCTTACATTTTCCGCCGAGGAAAAGGGATTTTTTTCAAGAATTTTCAGTATAAATTTTTCTTCGGCTTGTGTTAGCTTCTTTCCTTGACCAGTTATACTAATATTATTGATCCTATTTTCCTTCTCAAACTTTTTTATAATATCGAAGACAATTGAATTACTCCTTTTCACAATCTCCGAAATATCTTTAATGGTTTTTCCTTCTTCCCGTAACTGAATAATTAGCTTCAGAATTTCGATACAAGAATGAGTACGCGGGGGTGTCATAACTACTAATATGCAGGAAAGAATATTCAGAGTTTATTCCAGTGGAATTCCACAACGATCAGAAGTATCGTTACTTGTAGAAGGTTACTTCTTGTAATTTTCCGGTTAGTTGTGTGGAACGAATTTTGTATGTTGCGAGCTATTTCTTTAAATTTTACGCAGTGAATAAATTTATTACTATTTTTAAGTTTCCGAAAATAAAATAGAAGATTTTTCCTTTAATTTGATGTATCATATGTATAGTTTTTAAGATGTTCACTAGACGTGTGAGTCACTGTATATATATCAGTGACGGATTCATAGAGAGAAATGGGGACATTTCATTCCGCCTCAGGGGCTAAATGGCTTATTAATAATTTTACTACTCTGAAATAGTATAAAGTAACAGAAATATAATCCAGAAATTTGCCGTTATATTTCTGAAACCAAATAAAAGACTGTCTCCATTTTTGAATATAATAAATAATGCTAAGATACGACAGAAGTTACAAATTTTAGCAACGTATGTAGATTAAATTGTTAATAAATCCAATCCAAACAAAAATTACTAACTGGAAAAAAAGGAAACAGCGGGAAAAGGAACGATACTTATCGCAGCCGTAAGCAAATTTGAATTTAAAATCCGGATTTTTAACTTATGTGATATTCTATCTCTAACTCATTCACACAGCGTGATTCTTGAGAAAGAATCGACCTATCAAAGGCATCAAATATAACAGAAATCTAAGACAAAGGGCTAAGGAACATTTTCGATCCATTTATTCAGACAAGAAAAAAATGGCGACAGACCTGAAAGTTGATGAAGAAAAACCAAAACTCTGCAGCCGACAAACAAATCGCAAAAATTTCTACGTGATAACTTGCGAAGAAGTTCGGTGTACATTCTCTGTTAGATACAATCGGCGACGATTTTAAGACGCGCTTTTCTAGAGGAGTATTGGATGTATTTCAACTTAGTTTGCTGCTTGCAGGAAAAGTATGTGCTTTGAAAACCAAAGAAATGGAAAATCTTATTGACTGCTTGATAGATGGATTCAAAGGTCTTTTGGATAATGACAACTTCATGCGACTATAAGTTACCGACTAATGTATTGGAAATGTTGAAGAACTGTGATGTAGACCTATAGCCTATAATTCATAGTTTCCTTCGCATATTCTGCAGACTCCTGTGACGAAAGGGAGCTCTGAACGCTGTTTTTCGACGCTTCGGCCATTGAAAACATCGCTGAAGACGAACTTGTTTCAAAAGAGATTTATCGGCCTGGCGTTGCTGCACATGCATCATGTCATTGAAGTCACTGCAGAAGAAGTCCTCGAAAGTCCACAGCGTTTTGTTTAGTGAAATTTTTCTATTCAATACACGCACTGACTACAGTATTATACATTGCAATAAAGTATGTCACCCGCACGTCTACGATTTACATTAGAAGGTCGATTAGAAATTTTTTCACCATGATATTAAACTGTATAAAGACTACTTCTTCTTCTTCTTTACTGGCGTAGGCACCGCTTACGCGATTATAGCCGAGTCAACAACAGCGCGCCACTCGTTTCTTCTCTTCGCTACGTGGCGCCAATTGAATATTCCAAGCGAAGCCAGGTCCTTCTCCACTTGGTCCTTCCAACGGAGTGGAGGTCTTCCTCTTCCTCTGCTTCCCGCGGCGGGTACTGCGTCGAATACTTTCAGAGCTGGAAAGTTTTCATCCATCCGGACAACATGACCTAGCCAGCGTAGCCGCTGTCTTTTAATTCGCTGAACTATGTCAATGTCGTCGTATATCTCGTACAGCTCATTCTTCCATCGAATGCGATATTCACCGTGGCCAAAGCGCAAAGGACCATAAATCTTTCGCAGAACCTTTCTCTCGAAAACTCGTAACGTCGACTCATCGGTTGTTGTCATCGTAAAAGCCTCTGCACCATATAGCAGGACGGGAATTATGAGCGACTTATAGAGTTTGGCTTTTGTTCGTCGAGAGAGGACTTTACTTTTCAATTGCCTACTGAGTCCGAAGTAGCACCTGTTGGAGAGAGTAATCCTGCGTTGGATTTTCAGGCTAACATTATTGGTGATGTTGATGCTGGTTCCTAAATAGACGAAATTATCTACAACTTCAAAGTTATGACTGTAAACAGTGACGTGAGAGCCAAGTCGCGAGTGCGACGACTGTTTGTTTGATGACAGGAGATATTTCGTTTTGCCCTCGTTCACTGCCAGACCCATTTGAGTTGCTTCCTTGTTCAGTCTGGAGAAAGCAGAACTAACGGCGTGGGTGTTGAGGCCGATGATATCAATATCATCGGCATATGCCAACAGCTGCACACTCTTATAAAAGATTGTACCTGCTCGATTAAGTTCTGCAGCTCGAATAATTTTCTCCAGCAGCAAATTGAAGAAGTCGCACGATAGGAAGTCGCCTTGTCTGAAACCTCGTTTGGTATCGAACGGCTCGGAGAGGTTCTTCCCGATCCTGACGGAGCTTTTGATGCTGCTCAACGTCAGTTTACACAGCCGTATTAGTTTTGCGGGGATACCAAATTCAGACATCGCGGCGTAGAGGCAGCTCCTTTTCGTGCTGTCGAAAGCAGCTTTGAAATCGACGAATAGGTGGTGCGTGTCCATTCTCCTTTCACGGGTCTTTTCCAAGATTTGGCGCATAGTGAATATCTGGTCGGTTGTTGATTTGCCAGGTCGAAAGCCACACTGATAAGGTCCAATCAGTTTGTTGACGGTGGGCTTTAATCTTTCACACAATACGCTTGATAGAACCTTATACGCGATGTTGAGGAGGCTTATCCCACGGTAGTTGTCGCAGATTGTGGGGTCTCCTTTTTTAAGGATTGGGCATAGCACACTTAAATTCCAATCATTGGGCATGCTTTCGTCCGACCATATTTTACAAAGAAGCTGATGCATGCTCCTTAGCATTTCTTCGCCGCCGTGTTTGAATAGCTCGGCCGGCAATCCGTCGGCCCCTACCGCTTTGTTGTTCTTCAGGCGGGCAATTGCTATTCGAACCTCTTCATGGTCGGGCAAAGGAACGTCTGCTCCATCGTCATCGATTGGGGAATCGGGTTCGCCTTCTCCTGGCGTTGTACGTTCGCTGCCATTCAGCAGGCTGGAGAAGTGTTCCCTCCATAATTTAAGTATGCTTTGGGCATCGGTGACTAGATCACCTTTGGGGGTTCTACAAGAGTGTGCTCCGGTTTTGAAACCTTCTGTAAGTCGCCGCTTCTTTTCGTAGAATTTTCGAGCATTACCCCTGTCGGCCAGCTTATCAAGCTCTTCATACTCACGCATTTCGGCCTCTTTCTTTTTCTGTCTACAAATGCGTCTCGCTTTCCTCTTCAACTCTCGGTATCTATCCCATGCCGTACGTGTTGTGGTCGATCGTAACGTTGCGCGGTAGGCAGCCTGTTTTCTCTCCGCTGCGACACGGCACTCCTCGTCGTACCAGCTTTTCTTTTGCACTTTCCGAAAATCAATGGTTTCGGTTGCAGCTGTACTTAAGGAGTTTGAAATGCCGTCCCACAGTTCCCTTATACCGAGTTGTTGACGAGTGCTCTCAGAGAGCAGGAGTGCAAGCCGAGTAGAAAATCGTTCGGCTGTCTGTTGTGATTGCAGCTTCTCGACGTCGAACCTTCCTTGTGTTTGTTGGCGTGCGTTTTTTGCTGCACAGAGGAGGGTGCGAATCTTGGCTGCAACAATATAGTGGTCCGAGTCGATGTTAGGACCTCGGAGCGCACGCACATCTAAAACACTGGAGATGTGTCTTCGGTCTATCACAACATGATCGATCTGGTTGGTGGTTTTTCGATCCGGAGACGGCCAGGTAGCTTGATGAATCTTCTTATGCTGGAAACTAGTACTACAGGTAACCATATTTCGGGCCCCGGCGAAGTCGATCAGCCTCAACCCATTTGAGGATGTTTCCTCATGGAGGCTGAATTTACCGCCCGTAGTGTCAAAGATACCTTCTTTGCCCACCCTGACGTTAAAGTCGCCAAGCACGATTTTGACATCGTGGCGGGGGCATCTCTCATAAGTGAGTTCCAAGCACTCATAAAAGGCATCTTTGGTCATATCGTCCTTCTCTTCCGTCGGGGCGTGGGCGCAAATCAGCGATATGTTGAAGAACCTCGCTTTGATGCGGATTGTGGCTAGACGTTCATTCATAGGAGTGAATAATAGTACTCGGCGACGGAGTCTTTCTCCCACCACGAATCCACCACCAAACTTGCGCTCCTTTATATGGCCACTGTAGTAAATGCCACAAGGACCTACTTGTCTCTGTCCTTGTCCCGTCCATCGCATTTCTTGGACGGCGGTGATGTCAGCCTTTATTTTCACGAGGACATCAACCAGCTGGGCAGCGGCACCTTCCTAATTAAGGGACCGGACATTCCAGGTGCATGCCCTCAAATCATAGTCCTTAATTCGTTAGCCATGGTCGTCATCAAAAGGGGGGTCACTTATCCGAGGCTGTTGTTTATTTTTCATTGGGGGTGTTTTTTTATGTGGCGGGTCCCAAACCCAGCGCACAACCCTAAGTAGGGAATATTTCGCCTTCTCACTTTAGCTCGTCTTCAAACGGATGTTCTTAGGCTACCCAGAGGATACTTGATCAAAGACCGGAAGTCGTGAGCTGCTTGAGTCATATGTAAAATAATCATTTCTGGCCACTCCCAAGTGAATGGCGATCAGAGAACTTTCCTCACTTGCGTGAACTTCTACACATGACTCCATCCTCCAAGACTACTTCATTTAATATAATAATCAGTCCCCAAAAACTATTCCTGGATCCGCCCTTGTATATACACTATATATTACACAGGTCAACACTCAATTTGCTGCTTTGAATTTATCAACTGATTCTAGTTAATTTGGGTGCGCAGAATTCAAATCTGTAATCAGTTTGTCTCTATCAGCTCTAGTTTTCATGATATAGCTTTTTTACACCCTCCACTTATGACCTCCAATTGTGACCGTCTGTCAGTTTTTTCAAAATTTTTTTTGATCAAAATTTCATATTTACAGCTATAGTAGTTGCCAAAAAAAAAATTTGTTTTTCGGAAAACAATTTTTTACCCAAATTTTTTTTTTCATCAAAATTTTTTATTTGCTGTTATAGTTATTGAAAAAAATGCCCAAATTTTTAAGTATTTAAAACATAAAGCTTTTCCATAGGAATATAAAAAATAAAAAGAAGTAAAACTGTTTCATACAGATTTATTAAAATAAAAAAATTCTCACAGAGCATTAAAATAATAATATAATGTATATAGTATATATATAATTCTTGTTACAGAATGTAAAGCTTCTTTTAAGAGACAATCTGGAATGAACAACCGGATCTGAGTCTATTTGCAAATTCCAACAGTAGTCTGCCATCATATGTGTATCCCACCTTCCCTGGTACCGATAATCCATAATTTTGAAATCTAGGTGAAACCTTTCTCCTTGTTCTTCGTTTAAATTACCCAAATTTTCGGGAAATCGGTCCAAGTGACTGTGCAAATAATGGATTTTAATACTCATGTTGCAGCCAAGGTCTCTGAACTTAGCCAGCATATTTTCCACTAATTGAACTTAATTTGGAGCTTTATTATTTCCCAAGAAATTTTTTATAACTTGCACGAATGATGCCTACGCATTTCGTTCAGTTTCGGTCATTGACTTATCAAAATCCTTGTCATTCATAAACTGCCTTATTTGGGGACCGTCAACAACTCCTGCTCTAATCTGATCTCTACTTAGATTAGGCATTTTGCTGCAAATATATGCAATACATTCCCCATCGCGATTCAGAGCCTTTTACAATGCCGGTAGGTGTGCTTAAGGGATAACTTAAGTGGATTGAACCGATTAGAGGGTGCCTTTTCTTACTGCGATCTGGTGCATAGTTATAGCTTTTTATAGTTTTTCACTTAATGACGTTTTATGGGCGTTGCGGTAGTCCGATTACGTTCATCTGCAATACCAACCGACTTACGATATCGTTTGAATAGTTTCTGAATGAACTCGCATGTTTACCTCTAGCGGGATATGTTTTCTAGTGAGCAAGATCAGTTCTGTTTTTTCAGCAGCTAGGCTGAGGCCGTGTGAGTCCAACCATGTCTGTGTTCGTATCATAACTTGTGTCAGTCGACGCCTGGCCATGTCGGTATTACGCGCGGTTATGGCGGCGGCGATATCGTCTGCGTAGCCAACGAGGTAGAAATCGTCAATCGGCATTTCAACGTTTAAAATTCCGTCGTAGCTGGCATTCCATAGATCTGGTCCAAGTATTGATCCCTGCGCTGCTGCAGAGATTATTTCCTTGGATTGTAAGCCGTCACTCGTATCATGCAGTAGTTTCCTGTCTTGAAGATAGCTTCGTATCATTTTCATCAAGTAGAGGGGCGTTTTGAATCGACTTTCTAGTGAGTTGATCATATTTTCCCATTTTGCGCTATTGAATGCATTTCGTATGTCGATTGTTGCGAGGAGGAGACCTCGAGAAGTTGTTCTTTCGTTGAGCTTCCTCCACGCTGCGCACGACGTCTTCCACAGCTCCGATGGTGAACCGTGGTCTGAACCCATGTTGTCGCTCTGATAGGCCTCCAGCATCGTTTATGGCGGCTATGATGCGGGGTTTCAACAGTCTTTCTAATAGCTTTCCTGCTGTATCTAGCATGCATAAAGGTCGGTATGCTGATGGTGCTCCTGGGTCTCCTTTGTTTTGCTTATTAGGGTCAGATGCTGCCTCTTGCATATTTCTGGGAAAATGCCCTCGTTCAGACATGCATTATACATGGATAGCAGTAAGTGCGGGAGTTCCATAGCGATTAGCTTTAACACTTCCACTGGTATACCATCAGGCCAAGGGGCTTTTTGGTCTTTAAAGTGTTTGCTGCCGTGTTCATTTCCTCCAAGGTGAAACGCGGACATGAGCTCTCTTGTGCATGTTCTGGTGGGTCTCTTCCCAGGTCATGGGTTGGGAACAGAGTGTTTACGATGTGCCCCATAGCTGCGGCGTTTAACTCAGGAGTGGGCTGTTTTGCTCCGAGTTTTTTCATTATGATCTTGTATCCGAGACGCCACGGATTTTTGTTTATATTGTTACGTAGCTCTTCCCATTTATCTTTCTTTGTCTTTGTTATTGCGTCTTTCAGCTCAGTTTTCGCAGCTTTTTATTCCTTATGCTCTTCCATTCCGTTTCTTCCTCTTCTCTTAGCTCTTGTATATCGTCGTCTTTTGCGCAGGCAAGTTTGTCTAAGGTTTCGAATTTTGTCAGTCCACCAGTAAACTGCTTTCTTTGAGTGTCCGCCTTTTATTTTGGGCATTGCTACTTTACATGTCTCAGTAATGGTGCTTATAGTTGCTTGGACAATCAACCTAGCTTTTTTTTTAGGGTTTTCATCTATGGCCGCAAGGAGCTTTTCTGAGTCTAGCTTGGAAGCGTTCCATTTACGTGTTCCTCTTCTTTTCGATGCTGGATTTTTATCTGGACCTATGAGGTAGGATATGTATTGGTGGTCGCTACCAGTATAATCTTTCAAAACTTTCCACTCCCGCAGCTGGTTAGCGAATAATTTGGACACCAGCGTGATATCAGGGGTTGTGTCGTTGCATCCTTGTCTTCTAAATGTGGTTTGGGATCCTCTATTGGCGACGATAAACCCTAATCTAGCCACCATGTCGGCCTCTTGAGTTTGTAGTCGGTGTGCCCCATTCCATGGCCTTGGCGTTGAAGTCTCCGGCTATGATTAAGTGACGTTTTCTTTGTCGTGCAGCATCCTCTATAGCATCGAGCTTTGCTTGGAAGTCTGTGATAGGGTCACTCGGTGTCAGGTAGCAACTAATTATCGTAATGCTTTCATTTTTTTATCCAGACAAACCCATTTCCTCTCCCGCTGTTTGTTCTTTTGAAACTAATCCTTTCCGTTAGCCATATTGGCGCTGTTGCTGTGATGTCTTCTAGACACCAAATTCTAGTAAAAAGGCAAAACTATGACCTTCACTAATTTTGTGATTTGAAAAATAGATGTAGTTAAGATAACTTTAAACTTTTCACCATGAAAAATACAATCTTTTAGACGCACTTCGTGGTGCGTCCAATATTCGGTCAACATAATCGCCCAGCAGAGTCGGTAATTCGAGTAATCATGAATCGGCTTCGCACCACATTTACTCTGCTGGATGATGCGCATCTTAAGATTCCCATACACTTTATGGATTTTCGGAAGGATCTTAGTTTGCGGGCTTACAAAATCTTGCGCTATTTTGTATTGGTCCCTAATGATTGCTACTTCGGTTCCGAGTTCCAGCATGAGCTGCGGCAGGAGGTGGTCAACTGTTTTGCTTCTGTGCATGTTACGCTGTAAAATCTTCATGTTCTAGTTTTTCCCTATACGACTTACACGACCGAGACCCTGGGATGTGATCTGCTTGGGTATGCTTCTGTTCTACGCAGAGGCAACAGCTCGGTGAGTTTTTGCAGTCTTTCAGCTTGTGGCCGGGTTTCCCACATCTTATACATAATCTTTGACCTTTTCTGTCTACGCCTTTGCATTCCCATTGTAAATGGCCGAAGTCGAAGCATCTGTAGCATTTTTTAACTTCCTTCATAAGCTTCATCCTGCAGCTGATCCATCCTATTTTTATGTGACCCTCTTTTAGTATCCTGTTTGCGCTATCGGCTGTCAACGTCACATATGCGCGTATTTGTTCGCGAGTATTTGGGGCGCTGGTTTTCACTGTGATTTCTTCATCTGCTTACTCTAGCAGACGTCTTACGGAGGTCGTGATTTCTGCTGCGTTTGATAAGGAGTCGAGGTCTCGGATCTCAATTGTGGCTTTCTGCTTTAGTTCGCTTACAGAAGCTATGCCACGTAGGTTGCTTGTGAGAGCATTTCGGAGCTCTGGTTTCTGTTTTTCTCCTTTCTTCAGTTCTAGGAGCAGGGCACCTGATTTTGTTTTCCGTATTGCCCGGACTTCCACTTTGTCTTCGTCTGTCATGATGTGTTGCCGTATGTTTTGAAGCACCTCGGTATAGCTGCGGCCTTCTGCCGGTTTGATTAGCACTGCTTCTGGTCGAACTCTGGTTCTGGGTGCCCCTTTTTGCTTCTGGAGCTTGTCATCTGTTTGACCTTGAGTTTGCTCTTCGCTTTGATGTTGTTTTGCCTGCTTTATCTTTTTTCCTCTTACTACGTGCCACACAGTGTACAGCTTTATATAACATATTTAATACCATTGATGGTAATATAATCGTTGTCAATAGATATAAGTTAGTTTATTTTTGTGTAATCTGTATATACATTGTAACGAAAAATATCCCAGAAATTTGAAATAAAACGCAATAGTTCACACGGAGCCAAATTGGCTTTGAATTCGGTCCCAATCGTACTATTTAAAAAAAAATTCAGCTTCATGGCGACGAGCCGAGCAAGAACGCGTTTCTTACCCAAAATATCCACCAAAATCATTCAAACGGACTCCCGAGAGATGTCGAGCTCTCTTGCTATCTCTCTACCACTTGCCTGAGGATTTTCAAGCACCATATCCCTTCCTTTTTTAACATTTTCATCAGTTGAGGAGGTCGAAGGACGTCCAGAACGAGGCATATATTAAACGATCTCTAAATCGTCTTTAAGCCACTCGTAGACTAGTGTTTTTGAGTCACCGTGAGCTTTTTCCAACATTCGAAACAATTTCCCACACGAAATTTGGTGAGAAATACAAAATTTGAGACAATACTTTGTTCGATATTTGTATCCATTGTAAGCAGCTGCTGTAAACAAACTAGTTGATAGATCGCGCTATTATTTGGCATACTAATTAAGGACAGTCTTACCAACTTAGCAAAATACACTTTTTTATACATATCATTTCCTTGGGGAATTTAATCGTAATTTCCGGGTGTATTTTTTTATCAATGTATATGTATATTCGTTGGCGGCTCCATTTCACCTAAAACTTCCTCAGTGCTCATCTGAAACATCGAAGCAGCGCTGCACACCTTACACCTTTTGGAGTTCGAATGACACTTTTCCTTTGTAGCACCTATATTCTCCAGTATTTTACTTCCTATTGTCTCACTCAATTGCACTGTGAACGTCGTATCTGCTCCGCTTGCTTATTAGTCTCTATGACTTTCTTAACTAATTTCACAACATTCTTAATCTCAAGGTTTGAATGCCGAAATTTTCGTCAAAAAGGCCCGACACAACAGTTTTAGTAATTATTTAATCCTTCTAACATGATGATAAGGATTTTTCGGACTTTTTCTTTTTGACAGCTGGTACTATATTTATACTCAGTTTGATTTGCCATTTAAAAAAGAACAGACTTACTTCAAAACAATGTTACAATGTTCGCGCGACGCACTTCGTGGTGCGTCCAATATTCGGTCGACAGAACCACCCAGCAGAGTCGGTAATTCGAGTAATCATGAATCGGCTTCGCACCACATTTACTCTGCTGGATGATGCGCATCTTAAGATTCCCATACACTTTATGGATTTTGCGGAAGGATCTTAGTTTGCGGGCTTACAAAATCTCACACGTGCAAGAATTAAAGCCATAAAGCGCGTTTCGATTTTCATAAGAAAATCTTGTTCAGTGAGCACTTTTGGTGAAATGAATATGTTGACACATTGACTGCTAAGCGGTTCTGATGAAATCCTTCACCGTGTGCCAAACAGTTGTTTGTTAAAAGCATAATATCTTCTTTTTATCGTGAAACCTGCAAAATAATTTAAAACCTGAAAATTATATTAAATTTTTTTATATATATCGTTGAATAAACTCATGTATTGTTTTTGAAGAAATATAAACCAATAATTGCCTCTGCCCATGGAACACACCAAGCAGTGCCTTTTGAAGATGTAACGGCTTCTCAACAATGGTTTGTGGACAGGGGCGTCGCGAGGATCCAGATCATGGGGGGGTGAGTCCCTTTGAAATGCCGACTCATTTCAAGAATTTGCCGATTTAATGTATATGTTTATAAATATATATAAAATAAGGTGTTTAAATCTCAAATTGGGTAGGGTATGCACAACTTACTTACACCCGCGATTAAGCATACAAATGAAAATGCGGGAGTAATTTTATATACAATTAACTTTAATGTTTAATATACTAAAAATACAATATAATTTTCCAAATACATATCTAAATAGAATTGGAACTGTGGTGTTTAAACCATCCCAGTGCAAAATTATTGTTGAATCACGTAGAGTTCTGGCGAATTTTGTACGACGAACGAAAGCTGCCAATCGGGATAGAGCAGTATACTTAAACGAAAGTAGTGTTTTCGCAGCGCAGTGAGGAATTGAATTGTATGTCGATATGCGACGAGTGTCTGACGAATTGTGTTCGCTATCCTTGTACCCATTCTTTTTGTTGAGTGGGTTGATTGATGTAGAAGTGTGGTGAGTTGTGTTGAGTAGTATTGTATTATTAGTGTGGTGGCCGCTTGCTGGGTGATGTTCTCAATTGTGGTCTGATATAGAGTCATCAGCTGTGGCGAATATTTTGTCTAGTTTTATATATATAATCTGAGACATGTAATTCGGCTTACTGTTGGTGAAGTAGCCGAGTCCGCAGAATATTAGCTGTATGAACCGATTTTGGTTTGGTTGGATAGACAATTGTGTTTTATGTAAGTTGAGGTAGTAATATCCTTTTGCGTGTTTTGACGACTTATTATTATAGTAAATTTGTAAAATTGTTTGATTTTATTTATTTTACTAGCGGTTATTTACAATTTATTATTTTATCGTTTTGGTATACCGGTTGCTTAGTGTTTGCCTTTTCTGTATTATCGGCAATTGTTTGCATTTAATTTATTCTTGGCTTATGAGGGATAGTAACTCCACGCCTGGCTCAGATATGGCCAGAATGGGTACTCCCTAGCCCTGGAGTTAGGGCTGTGCCAATAGAGGGATCTTGCGAGAGAGTGGCCGGTAATTGCGAACGGCTTCATTAGAATTATAATTTTTCAAGTGGGATGTTCATGCTTTACAACAGATTCTCACCAACTACCCTTATGAGAAGCGCTTATGTAGGGACGATAAGAGCGATATCTGCTTTTGTTAGTTTTTTTTTCTATTTTACAATTTACGCCTCTGTGGGGCAATATTGTATGAAAAGTGTTGATTTTTTGGTGTTTTTACTTTTTGAGACACTTTTGTTATATTTTATGTTTAAGTGTTTATGCACTAATTTGGCGTTTAGTAGCCCTCCACCGCTTTAGGATTTTGTTTTTTTTTTCATCATTGGCGAAAGCCATCCTGCGGGGCCGAAAATTTTTATATGTTTTTAATATAGGGAACGTCAGAGGTAACTCTGACTTTGTTTTTTATACCAATTTGTGGAGTATTGGAAAATTTTGGCTCTAGTGGTAGTAGTACGACGTACCGGCCATTATTTGATCGAGTAGTTGTGGCTTTAGAGAAGTGCTCACAATACTGATCTGTTATAGTTTTGTTTGCTAATGGAAGTTTCTTTAACTTTTGCGATTTACTTAATTGTGAATTAAGGTATTTGTTTGTGCTATACTCAACTTGAGTTGGTATGGTGGTGACTAGTTCTGTATTTAGTTCACTTTGTGTTTCGCTGTGTAGCGTTTGAACTTTTTGAGCCTTTGAGCAACATGGTGTCTCTCGGCTATTTTTAGAATTTTGATTTTCGGGATTTGCGTTTGCAATTAAACCCGTGGTTCTTGATTTATAAGCGCTTTTATGGGGTGGGATGTTATATGTGCTGTAATGAAGCATTGAGTGATGTCTTTTGTAACAATATATGCAATTGAATTTGCTTTTGCAATTTTTAAATGTGTGCTCATGTGTCAAGCAATTTGTGCATAATATTTTTGATTTCACGAAATTGTTTCTTTCATTAATTTTTAGTTTTTTAAACTTCTCGCAAGATATCAGTTTATGCCCTCTTGTGCATAGTTCGCATGACGTTTGTTTTCTTTGTTCTGATATGAACGTTTGCGTTTTGTAAAAGCTTCTGTTTAAATTTTTGTTGCTTCTAGCTTGGGGTCTATTTAAGCTTCTATTTTGGTCGTGTTTAATATTCTTAGTCTTGATTATTTTTTCTTCTAACCTTTCCGCAATTTCATATTGGGTGGTGAGAAAATCTTTCATTTGTTGCCACGTTGGGCACTTTTTTCGTGATGAGAGCGATTGCTCCCATAAAAGTAACGACTTTTCTGGTAATGCGGTGGTGCAAATGCTTACCAGAATTGGGTCCCAGCTGTTTATGGGAATATTTAGTGTCGATAGAATCGACATACAATTTGAAACAGTGGATTCTAGTTTGATGAATACTACACTTGTTCCTTTCTTAATTTTTGGCAAGTTCATTATAGTCGTTACTTGTTTATCGAGCAGTATTTTTTCGTTTTCATATCTTGCTTTTAGAGGTTCCCAAGCCAAATTGAAATTGTCGTCATTTAATGCGAACTGTTTAACTATTTCGCCTGCTTGACCTTTTGTTTTGTATCGGAGGTGATACAGTTTTTGTGCCTTTGATAGTTGTGGATGGTTGATGTAAACGGCTGCGAACATGTCCCGGAAGGACGGCCATTCTTCATAATCTCCGTAAAACGGTTCTGTATCACATGCAGGCACCTCGAGTTGGATGCCTGAACTTGCCTCTTGATTGTCTATTTGTGACAGCTCTACTCTACTGTGGGGATAGGTGCAATTGCTTTAATGAGCTTTAGTTGATCGAAGAAATATCGTAAGCAGATAATTTAAAATTTTGTGGTAGATCTGAATCGTCAGAATCTACAATGGCGTCATGAGCCGCCTGAAGGCGAGTCCAAAAATTTTTTAGATTTTGATTTTTTATTTCTAGTAACGATTCCAAGTTTTCGTGAATCGGTGAAGATGCAATCTAGTGCAGTATCTTGTTAAACTGTCACTTTCTGAAATAAATTTAGTAACCTGTTTTGGGCGTGTAGCTCCTGCAGGTGTATTTTGTTTTATTGCGTTATTAACCATTTTTGCGAAGTAATATTATTTATTTATTTTTTGTTGTGAAACTGCACTGCTATGGGTTTTGTTTTTTGTACTTTATTTCACTTTTTTCGATGTCCTCAATGTTATAATGTGCATTTCTTATGCATATATATTTTATGTGGATGTTAGTTTATAGTGCCTGTCTTTGAGGCTCGAAGGACCATGTTTAAATCTCAAATTGGGTAGGGTATGCACAACTCACTTACACCCGCGATTAAGCATACAAATGAAAATGCGGGAGTAATTTTGTATACAATTAACTTTAATGTTTAATATACTAAAAATACAATATAATTTTCCAAATACATATCTAAATAGAATTGGAACTGTGGTGTTTAAACCATCCCAGTGCAAAATTATTGTTGAATCACGTAGAGTTCTGGCGAATTTTGTACGACGAACGAAAGCTGCCAACCGGGATAGAGCAGTATACTTAAACGAAAGTAGTGTTTTCGCAGCGCAGTGAGGAATTGAATTGTATGTCGATATGCGACGAGTGTCTGACGAATTGTGTTCGCTATCCTTGTACCCATCCTTTTTGTTGAGTGGGTTGATTGATGTAGAAGTGTGGTGAGTTGTGTTGAGTAGTATTGTATTATTAGTGTGGTGGCCGCTTGCTGGGTGATGTTCTCAATTGTGGTCTGATATAGAGTCATCAGCTGTGGGAATTAAGCTGTCATATTAGTGTGCGCCAGTTTTTTCGGGTAAAGTGGGTAGATGCTTAACTCATTTAAACATAAGGATATCTTCATTTCTGATAAGGTATTACGGAGAAGTTTGACAACATAATAGCATAATTCATTATTTTATTCTCAAATAAGTATTGTACATATTAGTATAATCATCATTTAATATGTTTCTCTTAACATAAAATACATATATTGTTCAGCGACCTGTTACGCGGGAAAAAACAAGATTTTCTTAAGAAATTGAATTGAAAAATATATAAATTTCTGAGTTATATTTTCACTCTGCGATGTTTCAACATTGACCATTTTCCAACAACATCGCGCAGATCGATTTCGTCTACTTTATCCTTTGAAGAAGAAAGCAGCATCAAAGAATTCAAACGTTCATCCCCCATTGTTGTACGCAAATCGTTGAAAACAAATTTCAATTTACTAAAAGAACGTTCACATGAAGCTGACGTGACAGGAGCAGTATTATGTAATGAACATTTTTGTACGCAGAAGGAATGACCTTTCTCAATTTGTACGCTACTATAGAAATGTCATCGAAAGATTTACACTCTTTACATGAATTAAAAAGAATTTGTGTTAGGTACCAATTGCACAACAAATTGTATAGATTCTATTGTAATATTACTTCTGTTAGCTGGAATCCTGAACATCTCTTGAATGGGTTTGAAGGTTGACATAGTTTCTTGCAAATAATCTTGAATACAATTTGTGAAATTTTCGAGAACAATTTTGAATTCTTTTCTATAAAATGTCTGGAAATCAAAATTACAAGCAGTTGCTGGATTATCGTCATATTTCTTCGGAGCTCGGCGTGTTCTGTGGTGTTTCGAAAAGTCATTTTCAGGGTTGATCTGACACTTTTCAGCAAATGCAACTGAACTCGCTAGCAATGCGTTAATTTGTGAATCGTCATTCAATTGTTGGAATGACGCTGATGTGCTTTCAATCAGCAATAATGCGTCAATGACGTTCAATTTCTCTGCTTCCAAACTTTCTGTCAAATTTTTTACTTTAAACATTACATTTTTACAAAAAAATAACGAGCTAATAAAATCAAAATCCAGAACTTTTTTAAGCAGACCAGAAGCTAATGTACGTGTATTGTTATCAAAATCTTCTGAATCTTTTTGAATGACTTCCAAAGCGTTAACAATACCTTCGAAAGAAATCCACACAGCTTTTACTGTTTCAGCCCGAGCAGTCCATCGTGTTATTGACAGGTTTTTCAGTTGTAATGCATTCTCAATATCATTTAATTCTTTTCGCAAACTAAGAAAACGTTTCGTACTTCCAGAAAAAAAAACGTATAGTGTTTCTAAAACGTTAAAGAATCCTTTAATCAAAACACTTGCATTGCATGATGTTTCAACAAATATGTTGATCCGATGAGCATGACATGGTTTATAAGGGATAGTTTTCTCACATTTTTCTGAAAATTTTCGCTGGGTTCCTTTATACTTGCCAGACATGTTTTTTGCAAAATCGTAGGACTGGAAAACAATTTTTTTGATCGAAATCCCCATTGAATTAAGAGCTTCTACAATTTTTTTAGCCAACTCTTCGCCGGATTTTTTTGATAGGACAATATCCATCTTCAGAAGCCGCTCAACAGTCAAAAGTTCATCATGAGTTTGTAGAACATACCGAACGTTGACAGCAAGTCGATCTTGATGTGATTTGTCTGGAGTGGTGTCTGCCATGACAGAAAAAATTCCCGCTTCATTGACTTCTTTTACAATAGCCTCTTCCGTTTTTGCTCCCAACAAATCAATGAATTCGTTCTGAGTGACCGGACTTAGGTAGGTCACACTATGCGGTCTGGTAGAAGTTTCATCCAACCATTTCTTTATCAGAGGACAATGTCGAGATACCAAATAAACAATCTGTCGAAAATTTCCATCGTTGTCTTCCGGTACGGCTAGTGAATTCGCAATGGATATGACGTAAAAATTAATGTGCAATAATATATTTTGATGAAAATCTTAAAAATATTCAATAAGTTTTGACAACAAATTTCCGGGTACTTGGCAACTCTTACTGGAATTGCCGAAATGAACTTTCAAATTTTTAGTTATGATATTAAAACGGCCGAAAATGCCGACTCGTTCATAGATGGGGGGGGGTGTCACAGTTGGCCCTAACATTAATTGCATTTATGCTTTATTTGTTCTTGAAAGACAAATGACTACAAGCAAAAATTTACCTCTAGGTTATTTTATTATGATATATTTCAAACGCCATTTGTACTAATTTTTTAGTTTTAAGAAAGTATTACATTATCTCGCTCGATTTAAAAAATGCTCATACTCGTATGTGAGGCCAAAAGGTGAAATTTGGGGAAAATTAAATTTTACGACTCTTAACCTTTCTAAATTTTTTTTAACATTAATCTTCTACTGCCATTGTATAAAATGTGTAGGTTTGAAGTTCATATGCCAAGTAGGGTAATATGTTTATGTGAACTACTTTTATGCCTAACAATTTTTCTATAATCGTTGCCATATGCATACAGTTTTAGTTTTACATATGCATATACATATGTATGTATGTGCAAACATACTTTATCTTTAAAATTTGGACTTAAGGCGAATATTTTAGTAACTAAGTAATTGCATTTAGTTTCCATTCAGCTAGTCAAAAGCACACACTGGAATATATCTGCGTAGTTTTGCTGTAGTGAAACTTTTAAAATGTTCATACTGAATTTTGTCTTCATTTCTTTTATAATTTCGTTTTGTATGATCCTATGGTCTCGTAGGAAATATTATAAACTGATATTTGAATTGCCTGGCCGGATTGGATATCCCCTCCTAGGAAACGCTTTACAAATTAAACAAAGAGATGGTAATTGTCACTCAATCATATTTAAATTTATTCAGCACAAAATAGAGAAATACAAAAATCGAAAAAGTAACTCGGCTGAATTATAAATAAATATAACTAGCCTCATAATCCGCGATATAGAAACCTGTGAAAATCTGTAATATTTTAATTTAAATCAAATTGATTTCTTAACCATAATATATATAAATTTGGATTTGGCGCTGCAAAATGCTCGAAATCTTATATTTCCCAACATAATGTACATTCGAAATTTGGTTGCCTTTTTCTCTATTAAGCCAATATATTAACATGTATGTATATTTGAGACAAGCAGCAAAATGTAACAGTGAGACTAATTGAATTTACGAACTATAAAATAAATTAATAATATACGAAATCTGAATGTTATCCTTTCGGTTTTTTTTTTCAAATAATACATTTTGAACTTCGAAGCAACTTCATTTAGAATAAGGTTGAATTTACGAACTATAAAATAAATTAATAATATACCAAATCTGAATGTTGTCCTTTCGGTTTTTTTTTTTCAAATAATACATTTTGAACTTCGAAGCAACATCATTTAGAATAAAGGTTTATCAACATTTGAAAGTATGTACAAAAATGATGCTTGAAAATTGGGAGATGATGAGATATTCGGTTATACCCGAACTTAGTTATAACTATACATTTCACTGGTACTTTACTTTCTTGTTATTGTTGTCTACTTTATTATTATTATTATTATTATTATTATTATTATTATTATTATTATTATTATTATTATTATACTATATGTATATATTTTCTTCTTATTAATTTAATAATAACTACAGAATTGCTTCAATTAGTTCGAATGTATCTTTCGTTTCAGAAATATTAAATTCAATGAAAGAGAAGGAGGCAGAATATGGCGGTCTGTTCTTATCTTGGATCGGTCCATTTCCCATAGCAGTCGTGAGCGAGCCTCAAATGGCTAAGGACATATTAACTTCGACAAATTGTGTCAATAAGAGTTTTGTGTATAAGGGAGTAGAGGATGCAACTGGACCAGGCTTGTTTACGATAGACGGTAATAAGTATTACTTTCAAAATATTGACTTGGTTGATTTGAATTTCAATACTTTTATAATTATATAAACAAAGAGCCTGAATGGAGTTATCATAGAAAATTATTGAATCCAGCTTTTGGCCATAAAATATTGCTTAATTTTATTCCAATCTTTAATAAAGAAGTTGATCACTTAATTGAAGTTTTTAAAACTATAACAGATGTTGATGGAGTGGATTTGGTACCGATACTGCAAAAATTTACCTTAAAAATCGCCACCCGTAAGTATTTATTTAAGTCTACATTTATTCAAGTATTTCGCATACAAAGTTGTAATATTGAAGGGACAAAAAAGTGTCAATAAATGAATATAAAATATATTTCTTAAAAAAGAAGCGATACTAATCACATAAAAAATATTATTTATTAATTTAGTCCTCTATATTTTATTTGGGCTATTTTTGAATATCACATCAATCTATAATGGAAAACGATAAAAGAACTCATTTTGCAGAGACCAAATTCATTGCGTATATGGGCGTATTTGTGCTCATAATTCACTATACGTACAATGAGTTTTTAAGATTTGCTCTCGTTTATTTTTAAAATTTTGCTAGAATTTTACATTACAAAAATAAGATAACATTAAACAAAACTACAGACATATTTATAATGTAAGTTTTATTTTGAAAATTAAGGATTAAGAATTAGTTTTATTACTAGACAATAGTTGATCAAACAAAAAACAAGAGATTATTCAATACTTCTATGAATAAATTCGTTATCAGAAGAACAAAAAAAATGTTTGTAAAATAAATAAAATCTTAGAGTTTAATTATTTTTCAGAAACTACAATGGGTCAAAGACACCATGGCTCAGCTGTGGATGAGTCTTTATTGCAATCTTTTCCATAGTAAGTATGAACAACATAAGTAATAGCAACAGAATCAATATATGTATGTTTGGTATATGTTCATATGTACCTATATTATTACATTATTTGTATGGTTTTTAAGCGTTCAAGAGACGATTACAGAAATGGGTACATTATCGTGGTTAAGCATGAAAGCGATGATTTGGATTTTAGGAGACTATGAGCAATATAAAAGGTCTAAAACGGTTATTCGCAAATTTATAGGCAATGTAAGTCCATCGATTCAAACGAGTATTTATTTACATATGTACGTATGTATATGATATTTAAGTACATGCGAACCATTTAAAAAATTGCATATACAATACATTAATAAATTATGTGATATTTTTAATGTAGCTAATTACGGAACGCACGAAAACTTTGCCGGATCAGTTGAAGCTTGATGACAATATTTTTATAAATCGAGCTATCGAATTACTTCAGCAAGGAAGATTTTCACGTAAAAATGTTGAAGATGAATCAATTGTCATAGTTTTCGGGGTATGGTTGACATAAAAGTTATTTATGTATTTACATAGATTGAACAATATTTTCTTAAAATGTATTGTTTATTAATCTGCAGGCGTTTGAAACGACAGCAACCACTTTAAAGCACATTTTAATTCTGTTGGCAATGCACCCTCAATGCCAGGAGCGAGCTTTTGAAGAAGTTTCTTCATTGTGGCCTGAAAGCGGGTCTTTCGAAATGAATTATTCGGACATACAAAAACTTTCCTATGTTAGCATGGTGATTGACGAAACGATGCGTGTAATGGCGACAGTTCCAGTAGTGGGAAGACAGCTACTTTCAGATACGAAACTAAGCAATGGCGTCGTTCTACCAAAGGGGATTCAAGTTCTAATAGATATATTTAATATGCAACGCAGAGAAGATATTTGGGGACCGGAAGCTCACCTCTTTAATCCTGAAAACTTCTTGCCATCAAATATAGACAGCAAACATCCCTATGCATATATACCCTTTACGAAAGGTATACGAAATTGTATTGGTGAGAACTTCAGTAGATTCATTATTAATTGAATGGATGTAATTAAAATATTTATTTTTAGGGTCTAAATATGCATTGCTTTCGCTAAAAATTGCCGTGTCGAAACTTGTAAGAAATTTCAGATTCACAACCGACTTTCAGTACAATAATTTACAATTTGTCGAAAACATAACAATAAAACTTAAGCAGGCCCCACTGATCAGAATTCATAAACGCCAGATGTAATTCGCTTACGTAATCTAAATATGTACAAGTATAAACGTGTAATAATAGAATTAATATACATACTATAATGAAATTTACGGTGTCACTTTACATAAAAAATAATATTTGAGTTAAAATAAATCCTAAATAAGTTCTGTTGAATCAAATTTCTATAAATATATTTATTCTATTTAAAATAATTTAAGAATATTAATAGACCTCAAAAAATGCAAAGAATTGAGCGATCGCAATGCTATATGAAACTAATTGACAAATTTCACGTTCTTTTCGACGCTTAGTTGTTTTTGTAGCTGTCATAAACATTTCTAAACAATTTTGTTGTTTGTTAAAAATCCGAGTCCGTTACGCTTATATTGACTCAACTGTCATAGAAATGGACGACGCACATCATCGAATTCATTGCACTGAGTGTAGTCGTTTTGCTCAACTAACGGTTGTTTGTAACTCTTAAAATTAAACAAGTTAGATAAAGAGTAACTTATTTCATAATTATCGGGATGACAATAGAAAAACTTAGAAATCTTGATGAAACTTGGTGTGCGTGTTTATTGGTATTCTCAAGATGTTAGTTCTGCAGTTGCCAAAAATTGACCATAATGGCACCCCACTATATACATACATACACATCTTACAAACTAAGTACAAAAAAATATCAAACAAACTTTTGGGAAAATTGTTATACAACATCGTTCTCTTTTAGGTGGAGTTGCATATTTCAGCAACTCCTCGACCAATTTGATTTAAAAAAGGAGTGTAATGCAATCCTTATGCTCCAGTTTGAAAATGGGCGAAAATGTACTACTTCCCTTATTACATAAGATCTCAGTGCTATAATTTTTTATCGAGAAAATGGTCAACCTTTGAGATGATGTGTAAAACCGATTCAGTACTTTCCTTTGTTCGCATGTACATATGTACATAATATCTTCAAACATTTTCTGGCTCTATTCCGTATCCGGTCCGATTAGTTTTATAAATAAATACATTCATGGCAAATACAAAATGATTTTGTATGCTTATTTATTGGGTGTATAATAGTTAAACAAATTGTTGAAAAGACACGTAAAACAAAGCTCCTGTACAATGACTACGATTGCGGCCGCAATTTTGATCTAAAAGAAAAATTTCAAAAGGATTATTAATCTGTAGAAAGTAGCTATCGTGCTATGGAAGCATTTTTTTGGTCTTTGGAAGACTAACAAAATGGCAGAGGTTTGAACAAAAAGTATCGAATATGGCAAAAATAAAAGCTTCAATAGCGCGATAGCGAATAAGATTTTCAAAACTCTTCCTTTTATAGTGGAAAACGGTTCGAAAAACACCATTCTGAGAAAAATGCGTTTAAAGAATGTAGTCGCTAGGTTCCGAACGTAATAATTTCAATTTCGATTTAAAAATTTTAGAAAATGTTTATTACAGTGTATAGTATTGAAAATTTCACACTGAGATGATCCCTTAAGTGAATGTGCTGCATAAAACCTATTCAATATATAAAATTTAATTCCTTTGGTTGAATTAATGCCCCATACAAGAGCTGGAGAAGCTGATCGAAAGGGGTATAGCCCGAAAATTCTTCAAAAGGATGCGGCGACTAACGTAAGGTTTAAAGGCTGAAACATTCTTTTGTAGGACATAAAAAGGTGATCTAGCGGCTGATGGTTAGAGTATGCTAAAGTTATGGAGGAAACACCTCTCTAGACTGCAAACTGATTGGAACTGGAAAATCTACTATCGACCAGATTTTGGCTATGCGCTAAATCACGGAAAAGACCTGTGAAAGGAAGATTGACACAAACCACCTATACGATGATTTTAAAGCCACCTTCGACAGCACGTAAAGGAACTTCCTCTACCTAATATAGCTGTGTAAGCTGACGTTGGGCAACATCAAAAGCTCTGTCAACATAGGAAACACTCATCCGAGTCGTTCGATACCAAACGAAGTTTCAGACAAGGGGAACCCCCGCTTTCTTGTGACTTCTTCAACCTATTGCTGGAGAAAGTAATATGAACTGCAGAGCTAAATAGAGAAGGTACAATCTTCTATAAGAATGTACAGCTTCTAGCGTACGCCGATAATATTATATGACTGGACAAGTCAATGACCGACGACAAGACCAAATATTTTTTGTCATTAAACAAATAGTCACCACATTCGGGACTTGGCTCGCACGTCACTCATTGACAGTCTGGTTTGGAACCAGCATCAACACCAATAACAATATCAGTCTTCAAATAACGCAGAATCACTCTTGCCAACAGGTTCCACTTTGGACTCCCAATCTAACGAACCCCTTCTCTCAACGAACATGGTGCGAAGTCATGGAAAATGACATAATCTGATGAGTTGGCCTTGCCGCAGTTGATCGTACGATGAACTGTACGAGATATACGTCAACATTGACATAGTTCAGCGAATCCAGAGACAGCGGCTGCAGTGGCTAGGTCAGATTGTCCAGGTGGAAAAAAAACTCTCCAGCCTTGAAGGTTTTCGATTCAGAGAAAGACCTCCACTCCGTTGGAGAGATTAGGTGGAGAAGGACTTGGCTGCACTTGGTATCTCGAATTGACACCAAATAGCAAAGAAAGTAAAAAAGGAGAAGAATACACTTAACATATAATCCAAAGTATAAAAAAACAAACAAAAAAACATTAAATTCCACTCTTTGACTCCTTTCACAGGTGTACTTCTTACATCAACGTTGTTTGAAACAACCTACAAGTCGAATTAAGATTACTTAATAAGAAACTAAGATCATTTATGAAGATTTTTATCTTGATTAGTGCCGTACAATAATCTATGTGAATTTCGAGAAGGTATCCTCTCAAATTGGAAAGTTTTTTAATAATTCGAATTTAATCGAATCAGCTATAGCCGATCTTAATAATTTATTTAAAGGTTATAGCGCTGTTTTAGGCAATAGAGAAATAGTGCAAATTTTCGTGGTGATATCTTATCAAATAGAAAAGTTTTCCATACAAGCTTAGGTTTGATCGGTCAGCTACTATGTATAGCTAGGTATAGGATATACCTGTCTGTAAATTAATAATTTTTTTTTCTCCCAACTTGTTGCACAAGTTTATACCTTGTATAGCATAAAAATATGGTCAATGGACATACCTAAAAATTACGCAAGTTAATATAATCAATACAGACTTTCCTTGCACCAATAAATTTATCTCATGTTGAATATGGTGAATTGTGTAAGTAAAGCAAAGCGCGAGTTAAGGAACGTATTCCTTATAATACTTGTAGTAATAAACATCAAAACAACCTTTTGTTTCAGTAAACAGAATGCATCAGGACAACACGAAGTTGGAACAATTGAAATTCCCCATCACTACAATAAACAATCTTAAACAAACAAACATCAAAACAGCCTTATGTTTCAGTAAACGAACTGCATTAAAGAAAATCATCAAAACAACCTTATCTTGGAACAATTGACATGCACTATTACTACAACAAACAATCCGAAACAAACAAGAATCAAAACTACATTGAGTTTGAATACCACAACAACCTTATCTTAAAACAAAACAAATGTATCTAAGCAAACAATATATATGTAAACAAACCTAAACAAATAATACAATCTGTATCTAAACAAACTATCAACTAGTAATAAGTAAACATACTAGGTAGTATAAATAGATGTAAGAACCATGTAATAAGTTAGTCTTAAGAGTATTAATAAAGAGTACACATTTCGGTGCAGCTCAAAATATATTCTTTTGACTCATTTTTACTCAATGTAAAAATTAACTCGCGGCATACAGCGTGACCTATAGGTTATAGGCTTATAAGATACCAAATATTATTATAATCGAATAACGAATGTTGAATTCATGTCCAACACTTTGCAATAAAGTCAAAAGTTTTACCACCACCTGAAAATATCGTACTTAACCCTTTCTTACTTTTTGCATAGAAATAAAACTAATTTTCGTTTTTGTTACAAAAGTGCAGTAAAATGTGTTTACAAATACATTGTACATAAGAAAATTAATATTTAAGGTGGTAATATCTATTACACACGGCGATGTAAAGTTATATAATTTTTAAGCATTTAAGAAATTTTAACTCATTCATTGTTTCTCAATAAGATGTATGTAAAAGGCGGGTTTCTTCTCAACTTGTATTTCTTTGAAATCGCCATATAATTTATGTTTCGATTTCTCTCCAAAAATTTCTTTAAGTATTTTGGTAAAATTCTGGAGAGTGTGTGGGTAATACGAAAGCCGAAATTCGCTGCTCAAATTATTTCCTTCAATCTGGTAGTCCATGGTAACCATTGTGGGTTTTCCGCAATACAAAAGTACAGAGGTTTTGATGTCAGCAGTGTGACTTGTCTGAAATAAAATTAAACAATTAATATGTAAACGATTATTTGAAATACTGGAGTATACACAGAAAAGAAATAAATGAATATTTCAAAAAACCCACATTAAAGTAAGGTAAAATGTATGCCCGTGTTTATCACGACTAATTAAAGCAATAGAATATAATAATAACATAATTAAAACAAAACCACAAAATAAAATATTTTTGTCAGGTCATTTCATATTATCATCTCGATATTAAAACATTTAAATAAGTATTGATTTGCATTGCTGTTATCTCTCCCAACATTTTCTGCGTTGCCAACTCCGATAATAAAAAACACTAACAAGATATTTGAAATAAATTTAAAAAATAACATTCACCATGACATACATACATAATTCTTAGTACATATTATAATGAGCACGTATTTTTTGAAATCTACACTGTTTGCGTTATCATAAATAATTAAGCCAGAGTTCTTATTATTAATTACCGACGTGATATATAAATTAATAAACAGATTATGATTAAGTCAGTATTAGATCGTGTAAATACTACATTAAGATTCTTCGAATTATGAATAACTTGGAAAAGAAATACTTTGCAAATTAGTTCTTAATAATAAATGAGCATTAATTGTCTATTCGACACCTCGTTCTACTGATCAATATATATCTTTCCATAAGACACAACGAGTCTAAACCAGTTTCGAGCCCACGATTTTTCAGGCGAAGTATAAAAAATCTGTTGCTGATATACATAAATATGGATAAAGTGTTTTTCTTTCAAGGAAGGAAGGACATTAAAATTTCCTAATTGATATATGTATTATAGTTACCTTGAAAGTCTGAAAAACACTCGTATATGTATACATAAGTACTCACATTGTAGTATATACTTTTCGCGGGTGTGTCTCCCGTTTCTAATATATCGTCGTAGTTTCTGTGGTCAATAAATAATATTCCACCAGTCTTAAGACACTTTTGAAAATTTTTAATAGCTTGCTTGTGGTCGAGCTGCGCTCCACTATCATCCATAAGATGGGCAAACGAATTTCCCAAGCAAATCACAGCATCAAATCCCTCGCCAACAATTGGTTTAATGTCGTCGTACAAGGTCAGCCAATTGGCTTCCTCAATTACTATTAGAAAAATATTTAATATTATATTCTTTCTGGTTTATTTGTGGATTGAAGCGACTTACTCCAACGATCGAAAGCTGGCTCTTTACGTCGGTTCCAGCGCTCTTTCAATGCATATTTCAACATTTTGTCGGAGGCATCCACTGAAACCACCTCGTAGCCTTCCTCCAGCAACATAATTGAGTCAACACTGGATATCGGTGAGAGCATCAGTTTTATGATTATTTTTGTTTGTAAATGCGTAAACAAATGCTGGTGAACTTACCCCGTTCCACACGCTACATCAAGGATACGCCTGCAACCTTTTGATCGAAGTAATTCAATTAAGAAATTTTTATAATTTTCTGTACGTGAATTTTTGTCCCCAATAAATATTTCCCAAACTTTAGCAGCTTTTCCGTCGGCATATTGATCTCGTACACCTTCCGCGGATATACCCGCAGAACGGGCAATGAAAACACTATCAGCAGAGGTAGGCATCTTGTTAGTTGAATTTCAGGAATTGAACTGAATTCAAATTCGGCAAATCATTTAAAATTTACCTAAACGAAAACACAATCTCTTAATTTATAAATGCGTATACCCAGTAATACGTTAAAAAGCAATTCATTATTTCTTCAACGAATAAGGAACAACAACCTACGTCATTTCCTCTGAGTGATAATTAGTTATAAATATGTAAATATTTTATGTACACATACATACTCATGTACATATTATAATAACTGTGTATATTTATATTTTATTTGATCCTTTTTGGAACCAACTACAAGTTTAAGTTCATTAGCTGGGTTCCTGGCTTTCTCAAGGGTCACATATATCTTGCCATCCTTCTTAATAACTTAACAATGAGAATTAACCGGTTTTTGTTCTCAACAGAAATCGAAACAATATTTCTTTCAAATACTCTTATCATTTCAACTCTCCTCTATGTATATTCGGTTGCTACCAAAATATTGGTCAACATTCTTGATAATTCAATTTTCTGCTGGGCTAATTGTCCAATAAAATTGTATGTGAATCACAACGTTTTAAAATATTTACTTGTAAAATATATATGTATGTATGTATTATGTACACTTATAGTTTTCGTTATCAAATAAAACTATTAAATACGTGTGTAATTATATTTATTTATACGTGATCATCTCTTATCTTCAATTTGTTATGAGCCGTGACCTTCACTAAGTGAATTTTTATTTAGAGAAAAACGTGTTGAAAATGTACAGTATTGGGACAATAAAAATCCCTCTAAGTTTCGCATAATTTTTTGAGTTAAAGTAAGTAAGTAGTTCATGAGTATTGGAAAGCAATTAGAGATTATAAAGGACAATTAGAAACAAGTAAGAAAGAGCTAAGTTCGGATGCAACCGAACATTTTATACTCATGCAACTTGCATTAATCGAAGCCAAACCTTACGATGTAAAACGTAACAAATGTAAATTAAAAGCAATATTTTTCATAATTCATAAGGTACAACAATAAAAGCTATATTAAGAAGCTTTATTCAAAAACTAAACTTTGTTTTAACAACTAAATATTGTAATATTTGTTATTTGCTTGGAAGGTCATGAAACGTTGTTCTTTTTCAGTCTGCGCCTGTTATTCCTAGTCTTTCCCAGTTGAAGTGCTTCAGCGTTTACGTGATTTTGTAACCTTGTAGCATGTTTCGTGAATGACTTCCTGAACTAGCTTGGTATCCTGGTAATGGTTATATGGGGGCTAGGTCAAGTTTTCGCCTAATTATATCCATTTTAAGCAGAATGAGATACAGTACTTGTCCAATAAATTACGAACGCAGAAAAAAATATGCAGAGTTCTAACTTTAATCATTACGACGACGACGACGACATGCTGGCTTCTGATTGGCTGACGGGTTTTTCCTCGGCAGCTGATAGTGATAGTGTTTGTTCATATAACTATTCTCCTGAAAGTCAAAATGCCGAAGAAAGTGATGTTGAGGGAACCGTTGATAGTAGACGATTCGTCCCCTTACAATTCAGATATGGAATCGGTGATGCCGATGCCTGCACAAAATATTGTGGGAGAGACGCTGGTAGAAAACGATCCTCTTCCCAACACACAAGCTGTGACTGCTGCGATATCGAAGGAAACAACAAGGAAAAGGAAGAGAGAGAAAGAGGAAAAAGGAGGAAAGAAAGCCAGGATCAATATCGAAGACGTAAATAATTTTTTTTCAATTTAAATATATATTAATATATATTTTTAGGAAATTCGCCAAGCACAATGCTTATCAGAGAACTCGACACATATCTCGATTCTCTCGATAATATTAGCGATCCGGTGTCCACGATTTTCTACTACATGCGTTTTCAACAATGGAAAAAATGTTGCCATTAGCACTAGTGAAGAAGGAATACGAGGTGAAACGAGTCTTACATACGTTGATGGAATATCTGTTGATAACCCAGAAGCAATTACTCTCCCAAAAGAAAGAGTTAGGAAAGTCTTCCATGAGGAACGAATCATACACGACATTTACCGATGCGACAGTGACTATGGAGACATCAACATGGATATTGAACAATTATGCAGAAAATTTTCAGGGACCATCCTGCTATTCGCGTACCATGGCGACCACATCCACATTGTCCACGACTGCAGTTATTCCAACAACTCATGTCGATGTGCATTCTACAATTTCATTCCAAACCAACAAATCACTAGAAGATATGCTCGAGGAATCATTCATTCTTGGAAGTTCACGATTGAACACTGGATCAATTTGTCAATCTATTTGCAGAAGGACTCAAGGATGTACTTATGCATCAACATCGCCGGGAGAACGTGGTTTCCAAGTAGTGAAACTCGATGTGTTCGATTTTGCAAAGATTTGCAAGAAGCAGAAAACGGAATGGTGGAAGGAAGCGAGTTACCGGTCGACTTTTTTGCTTCAGTCTCCTGTGGATCCGAATTATCAACTGGTGATGAGATTATTACTTGCAGTATCCAATCAAATCAACAAAATTCCGGGCGTAAAAAAAGAGAAAAGGGAGACCAAGTAATTGAATTTTTAAAGTTGCATCCTTCTGCACCAATACATCATATTTTAAACACATCTCTTTGGTTAGAATCTAAATTTCGATTCTGGGATACAAATTGTACATTAATTAAAAATTGTATTAAGATTGTAAATAATTTCATTAATAATTTGAATTTCAATGAAGTGTATATGTATGTATATAAAAACTATTGAACCTCAAAATTTAATTTTTAATGCACGTGCTTGTAATATTTTTAATTATTATTTTTCCATTGAGGAATCTATTGATGTATTAGAAAATTTATTAAAATTTCAATTTTATAATGATTATGAAAAAACTGAAGAATTTTTACAAAATTTATATAATGTTATAGATAAATTAATACCAAAAAAAATACTATGTTTATTTTAAGTCCACCTAATGCTGGTAAAAATTTCTTTATAAATACTTTTATACATTATTGTTTAAATTTTGGGCAAGTAGGTAATTTTAATAGATATTGTAATACAGTATCAGCTAAAGTAAAATATTGTAATGATGCTGTAATAATGAGAACACCTGTTATAGTTTTATCTAATAATGATGTTTTTCCACATGATAGTGCTTTTAGATCTAGAATGTTTGTATATAAATGGCGACCTTGTATTCACTTAAAAAATTTAAAGAAAAAACCACATCCATTATCTTCATATTTTTTATTATAAAAATGTAACATTATAAAATAAAATTGTAAAATTTGTAAATCTTTTGTTTTATTTATAACTAAAAAATCATCTATTTCTTCTTGTTCTTCTTCCTGTTGTATTGTGATTTTTCCATTTTCATCATCGGTCATACCAAAAAGAGTTTGACCATCTGTATAAGCTCTATCATAGTTGGCACAAAATGATATTTCCATAGGCCAACTAACACTTGTACCTTTACCAAATGCAGATGAAATATTAAATTTAATATCATAAGAACATTCAACTTTCCAATAGCAAGCACTATTTAAATAAGTAACAGAAGTAGCTGTAGGTTTTAGTTGTGGTGTTGCAGCAATCCCAACATGTAATTGTGGTTGTGCTTCATATCCAAAACTACCTTTTATAGGATGATAGATTTCATATGATTCTATTGTTCTAGCATAAATATCATTAATATTATTAATTACTATAGGTGTAGTAACACTTCTACTTAAACCAATATCACCAGAAATTGGTGCTTTATTTGCTGCAAAAAACTGTAGTGGACTGCTATGAGGTCTTACTTTATTTGAATGAACTTTATATTTATTTCTAGTATATGGAACAAATGTTCTTTTCCTTTTTTTATGAAACCACTTTTGGGTTTATATTCATAATTTGCGATAGGTGTACCAATTGCTTGATTAATTAAAAATTGATGAACTTTCTCATCCATTCTTACACTTCCTTTATTATGAATAATATAATCATTTATATTGTCTGGTGATTTTTCTCTATTCCATTCATGAACAAAATATTCAGTTATCGGTGTAGGAACCAGAGATCTGCAATTATTCCCTTTTTTAAGTTATTGGTTGAATAACACAAAAAAGAGTTTTTGTGAATATAAATCAAAATTCAACATACACAAATATCCACAAAAACACATTTAAGCAAAGCACACATAGCGAGAGTATGTATAATGAGTAAGTTTCTTTTCCTACGACCCGATATTATGCTCATTCTCTCATGAGTCAATAATTCAATCACGTCAAAGTGAAATGATTCAAAGCACCAAGAAACACCAACAGTATTTTTGAATGATTTAAGTGACTTGAGTATTTTCAGTTTAGCTTTATTGTGTTTGCTGCTTTTTTTATTTATTTTTTTTTTTATTTATATTATATGTTAGTAACGTTTATTTCACTACTTATTTATAATGTTTTCATACAGTTTTATACGCAGCAATGAAGATTTTTCGTATGACTTTAAAAGTTACTACTAAGAAACCAATAGCTCGATTTTATTTTTTTAATAGTTTTTATTTGAAAATAACGAAATAAGATCATCCATGTTTTAAAACTAACATACATAAGTTAACAAAATTCATAAATCGTTATATTAGAATTAATGCACTTGAAAAAAGGACTAAAATACTCATTTAAAGCTACATATAAAATGAAATAAGTTTTGTTAGAAAAATTTATCATTTTTTTTTGTAAATTGAATTTAAGAAAATAATGCTGTCTACTGTCTTTGGCGCTATTCTGTTGCGCTTCTCTGTAATAATGTTACCGGCAAGCGAAAACACTCGCCCTGATGCTGCACTGCTAGCAGGAATGGCAAGAACTTTAAGTGCTAACTTAAACAACCTCGGATATCGTTGGCTATTATTTTTCCACCACTCCATAACATCAAAATTTTCGAAAAATTCCACATTTTCACTCGAATAGCGACGTAGTTCATTTGACACATTTTCAACTTCTGTTAAAGAAGTACTCGTACATGTCAACAGATTTGGAAAGAAGAAACTCTCTTCGTTATTTGAAGAAGATTTTCCTACTGGTAAATTCATGAAAGGAGGATGGAGTCATGTGTAGAAGTTCACGCAAGTGAGGAAAGTTCTCTGATCGCCATTCACTTGGGAGTGGCCAGAAACGATTCTTTTACATATGACTCAAGCAGCTCACGACTTCCGGTCTCTGACCAAGTATCCTCTGGGTAGCCTAAGAACATCCGTTTGAAGGCGAGCTAAAGTGAGAAGGCGAAATATCCCCTACTTAGGGTTGTGCGCTGGGTTTGGGACCCGCCACGTAAAAAAACGCACCAATGAAAACCAACAATCAGCCTCGGATGAGAGACCCCCCTTTTGATGACGACCATGGCAAGCGAAATAAGGACTACGAATTGAGGGCATGCACCTGGAATGTCCGGTCCCTTAATTGGGAAGGTGCCGCTGCCCAGCTGGTTGATGTCCTCGTGAAAATAAAGGCTGACATCACCGCCGTCCAAGAAATGCGATGGACGGGACAAGGACAGAGACGAGTAGGTCCTTGTGACATCTACTACAGTGACCATATAAAGGAGCGCAAGTTTGGTGTTGGATTCGTGGTGGGAGAGAGACTCCGTCGCCGAGTACTATCATTCACTCCGGAGAATGAACGTCTAGCCACAGTCCGCATCAAAGCGAGGTTCTTCAACATATCGCTGATTTGCGCCCACGCCCCGACGGAAGAGAAGGACGATGTGACCAAAGATGCCTTTTATGAGTGCTTGGAGCGCACTTATGAGAGATGCCCCCGCCACGATGTCAAAATCGTGCTTGGCGACTTCAACGCCAGGGTGGGCAAAGAAGGTATCTTTGGCACAACGGTCGGTAAATTCAGCCTCCACGAGGAAACATCCCCAAATGGGTTGAGGCTGATCGACTTCGCCGGGGCCCGATATATGGTTATCTGTAGTACTAGATTCCAGCATAAGAAGATACATCAAGCTACCTGGCTGTCTCCGGATCGAAAAACCACCAACCAGATCGATCATGTTGTGATAGACGGAAGACACGTCTCCAGTGTTTTAGATGTGCGTGCGCTCCGAGGTCCTAACATCGACTCGGATCACTATATTGTTGCAGCCAAAATTCGCACCCGCCTCTGTGCAGCAAAAAACGCCAACAAACACAAGGAAGGTTCGACGTCGAGAAGCTGCAATCACAACAGACAGCCGAACGTTTTTCTACTCGGCTTGCACTCCTGCTCTCTGAGAGTACTCGTCAACAACTCGGTATAAGGGAACTGTGGGACGGCATCTCAAACTCCTTACGTACAGCTGCAACCGAAACCATTGGTTTTCGGAAAGTGCAAAAGAACAGCTGGTACGACGAGGAGTGCCGTGTCGCAGCGGAGAGAAAACAGGCTGCCTACCTCGCAACGTTACGATCGACCACAACACGTGCGGGATGGGATAGATACCGAGAGTTGAGGAGGGAAGCAAGACGCCTTTGTAGACAAAAAAAGAAAGAGGCCGAAATGCGTGAGTACGAAGAGCTTGATAAGCTGGCCGACAGGGGTAATGCTCGAAAATTCTACGAAAAGATGCGGCGGCTTACAGAAGGTTTCAAGACCGGAGCATACTCTTGTAGAACCCCCAAAGGTGATCTAGTCACCGATGCCCAAAGCATGGAGGGAACACTTCTCCAGCCTGCTGAATGGCAGTGAACGTACAACGCCAGGAGAAGGCGAACCCGATTCCCCAATCGATGACGATGGAGCAGACGTTCCTTTGCCCGACCATGAAGAGGTTCGAATAGCAATTGCCCGCCTGAAGAACAACAAAGCGGCAGGGGCCGACGGATTGCCAGCCGAGCTATTCAAACACGGCGGCGAAGAACTGGTAAGGAGCATGCATCAGCTTCTTTGTAAAATATGGTCGGACGAAAGCATGCCCAACGATTGGAATTTAAGTGTGCTGTGCCCAATCCATAAAAAAGGAGACCCCACAATCTGCGCCAACTACCGTGGGATTAGCCTCCTCAACATCGCATATAAGGTTCTGTCGAGCGTATTGTGTGAAAGATTAAAGCCCACCGTCAACAAACTGATTGGACCTTATCAGTGTGGCTTTAGACCTGGTAAATCAACCACCGACCAGATATTCACTATGCGCCAAATCTTGGAAAAGACCCGTGAAAGGAGAATCGACACACACCACCTCTTCGTCGATTTCAAAGCTGCTTTCGACAGCACGAAAAGGAGCTGCCTCTATGCCGCGATGTCTGAATTTGGTATCCCCGCAAAACTAATACGGCTGTGTAAACTGACGCTGAGCAACACACAAAGCTCCGTCAGGATCGGGAAGGACCTCTCCGAGCCGTTCGATACCAAACGAGGTTTCAGACAAGGCGAATTTCTTTCTGTAACTTATTTAACCTACTCCTGGAGAAAATAATTCGAGCTGCAGAACTATCGTGCGACTTTTTCAACCTGCTTCTGGAGAAAATAGTTCGAGCTGCAGAACTCAACAGAGAAGGTACCATCTTCTATAAGAGTGTACAACTGCTGGCGTATGCCGATGATATTGATATCATCGGCCTCAACACCCGCGCCGTTAGTTCTGCTTTCTCCAGACTGGATAAGGAAGCAAAAGAAATGGGTCTGGCAGTGAACGAGGGCAAGACGAAATATCTCCTGTCATCAAACAAACAGTCGTCGCACTCGCGACTTGGCACTCACGTCACTGTTGACAGTCATAACTTTGAAGTTGTAGATAATTTCGTCTATCTTGGAACCAGCGTAAACACCACCAACAATGTCAGCCTGGAAATCCAACGCAGGATTACTCTTGCCAACAGGTGCTACTTTGGACTGAGTAGGCAATTGAAAAGTAAAGTCCTCTCTCGACGAACAAAAGCCAAACTCTATAAGTCGCTCATAATTCCCGTCCTGCTATACGGTGCAGAGGCTTGGACGATGACAACAACCGATGAGTCGACCTTAAGAGTTTTCGAGAGAAAAGTTCTGCGAAAGATTTATGGTCCTTTGCGCGTTGGCCACGGCGAATATCGCATTCGATGGAACGATGAGCTGTACGAGATATACGACGACATTGACATAGTTCAGCGAATTAAAAGACAGCGGCTACGCTGGCTAGGTCATGTTGTCCGGGTGGATGAAAACACTCCAGCTCTGAAAGTATTCGACGCAGTACCCGCCGCGGGAAGCAGAGGAAGAGGAGACCTCCACTCCGTTGGAAGGACCAAGTGGAGAAGGACCTGGCTTCGCTTGGAATATCCAATTGGCGCCAAGTAGCGAAGAGAAGAAACGACTGGCGCGCTGTTGTTGACTCGGCTATAATCGCGTAAGCGGTGCCTACGCCAGTAAAGAGGAAGAAGAAATTCATGAAAGATGATGCTGTATCTTCCAGTATAGAAGAATCCGATAACCCATTCACATCTGCTACTTCAGCAGTCTAAAACATTTCAATTTCGTTTAACTGGCTTGCTCGGAGACGCAACTCTAGTGGATAAAAATGATAAGCCACTTTGTGCCATACATTCAAATTTGGAATCCAAGTTCCTTCTATACCTTCCAAAATCTTTAATTTTAACGCAGAAATTGCCTGAATATCATTTTCATTGAACTTGCAAATTTCTTTTATTCGGTTTATTGCAGGAATTACATAGCACAACGAAGGATTCGAACATCCCTGTAGTTTTTTGAAAATTATTTCGAAATCCTTGCAAATTTTAATTAAATTTTGAATTACTGACATATTTAAATTAGAAAGTCTGTTCATTTCTGCAGTAGTTGACAGAATTTCATTGATTTTCAACCAATTATCTGCAATCGATTTGAACATATAAAAATGTGAATTCCATCGGGTTGCGCAGTGGGTTTTCAACGATGTTTGCAGCATGTGTTGCATACCCGATTTCTTAAAATATTTTACAAGCTTCTTACAAGATAATATTATGTCTTTAAGCTCATCTGTGGATTCAACACTGGATTCTAATACGTTTGAGAAAAGATGACTTGAACAGTTAAGCCTTTGGTTATTTTCTAATGCCTTTTTCACGTTGCTTCCTCTGTCTGTGACAAAAATAATGCTGTCTAAACTATTGACGCCGAACTCTACAAATATATCCTGCAGCTTTCTCTTAATATTAAGACCTGTAGTTTGCGAATAATCCATGGACTTCATTCCAGGGACAATATCGTATAATTTGAAGTCCTTCGCAAAATGCAGTGTGGCACATAAAAAATCGCGTTTAACATATTCGTCTTTCCATAAATCAATTGTAGCAGAAGCGTGGCCGGATTGTACATATTCTGTTATTTCAACAGAAATTTCTTCTTTTTTTCTTTCGCCTTTTTTCCTATGTTGGGCGAAATGGTTGTTGGGTCCGGAAGTAAATCGTCAACATCAACAGTTTTTCCATACTTTGTGCCTATAGCCACAAAAAATTGTACTAATTTTTTAAATCCGGACCCCTCCACGGAAGAAAACGGACGACAGTCTTCAACCACCCAATCAGCGCAAGCTTCTAAAGCTAATTTTTTATCTTCTTCACTTACTTTCTGTCTGGGCAGTTCAGTTATATGTGAGGTAAAACATTTATGTCTATTGAGATTGGAACTCTGCATGCCATGGCATTTATACACTTTTTTACAATTACGACAACATACCATGTCAAGTAATGTACTTCCGTCATCTTTAACTATTTCAGCAAACATATCCCAAATAGCACTTCTGCCCTTCCGTTTTTCGCTGAGCTTATAAATACCCATAGCTATTTTTCCCACTAAGTCTTCGGTACACTCTATTGTGTTAGGTCAACTTGAAATAAATTATAATATATAAATATCAGTATATTTACCTTTACAAAAAACCATTAACACTATAACACTTACAAAAACAGATAATAACGAAACAGTTTCTCAGCACGATACAAAATTTACACTTTTATTCTTTGAATTATTCAAATAATTTGTATTCTTTCATTCAAAAAAGTGAGTAAAGTCAAATTATTTGTCTACTATTGAGAGAGTCATAAATTGTTGTCACTCATATGTGTAGAAATATTTTGAGGTGTTTTTTCTTTTGGTTGGAATGATTCTTAGTCATTTTTTATATTGTTATGAGTACTCATTTGCACCAATTTTTATGGCTCATGACTTAAGTGCACTAATTTTATTGGTACCGATTGCAGATCTCTGGTAGGAACACATGAGGCATTTGATGGAATATGTTTATAGTATTTATCATACATTTCTTTAACTTCTAAAGATCTTAAATCAGTAACTTTCATTGGATCTGTTGATTCTGAGTGATATCTACTATTGCGACCAAAAAATTCTTTATTTAATCCCTCAGCAACTAGACCTATTAGCAGCTTCGCGTATTTTAGAAAAAATTTATTTTTATATGCTTTATACATTAAACATAAATTATTATCTTTTTGTGTTGAATCATATTCAATATTTTGTCGCCCCGCCTTCATTTTTTAACACAGCCTTTATTCTATTAGGCAAGCTTTGAATGAATTTGTGTATCATTGTATTTTATATACATATTATTTTTCAAAATATCTTAAATAACTAAATATGTATATGTGTATTGTATGTAAAACGCAAATTTTGAAGCGCCCTCACACTGGAATAAGTTAAACATCTCTTTATCTCTGGCAATATATTGTACACAAATTAAAGAGTAAACTTCCACTCTTTCATATTGGAATCGTACAGTTGTGCGAACAAGAAGAAGTAAACATAATTTGCAGGTTTTAGAATTTCGCATTAATATTTGTTTTTATTTACCTTTTCATGGTGGGAAATTCTAATTCTATTAGGAAAATATTATATAAGTTACATTAGTATCTAAAAACAATTTTATTTAATAAGAAAACAGCACATTTTAAAATTTCACAACACCTTATGGTTTTTCCTATTTTCTTCACACCACTGTACATGTGATAGAACAAATAATGGTGGTGATGCCAGTTGTAAAAATTCAGTTTAGCTACAATTAGGAAAACTTCTCAAGTTGTGGGCTTTTATACGTACAGTTGTGTTCAAAATAATAGGAGTGCATCACAACATAAAATACAAAGTTATGTTTTTCAACAAAAACAATAATTTTATTAATTTATTTTTTATCCACGAATTGTTCATTTTATGCAGTTTTGTATGCACTTTTAAATTTTTAGTAATGCTCAGTAAATGGAAAAAAATAAATTATTAAAAAAACCTCAATAATTCGGTGTTCAAAATAATAGGAATGCATCACAAAATTCAATAACACTAATAAAAAATTAAAAAATTGGAAATTATTACTAACATATAAGTTAGTTTAGTTAAATAACCGCAATTTTTTATTACTGCAGCACATCTTCGGGACATGGGATCGATCAGATCACGATACCTTTTCAGCGGGATTTGCTGCCATGTTTCATGAACTGTGCTCCATAATTCCCTTGTATTGGATGGTCTACGGTCAGCAACACCTTTTTTAATATCTGCCCATAAGTTTTCTATGGAACTAAGGTCAGGCGACTGAGCAGACCACGATATACCCTCAACTTTATTGACTCGAAGCCTTTCTTTTGCAGATTTGCTTGTATGTTGCGGGTTGTTATCTTGCTGAAACAACCACTTTAACGACATATTCCAATCCGTGTGTGGCAGCATAACTGATCCATCGTTTCTTTTATCAGATAGATTGGTGCCACGCCGTTGTACGAGAAACTTTCCCACTATGCACTACCATGTTTGACGGTCTTAAGAGTGTATTGCGGATTATATTCAGTATTTGGTGGAGGACGGATATACTTCTTAGACCCTGTGCCACCAAATAAAACTATCTTACATTCCTCTGTCCACAAAATATTTCTCCATTTCTCCGATTGCCAGTTGCCATGTTCCTTGGAAATGGAGCCGTGCTCTATTTGTGTTTTTTTGTCAACAATGGAACTTTTCGCGGACTCCGCGCAAATAAATTATATTCCAATAAACGTCTACGAACTGTTAAGTCAATAATATCCAGATCTAGACGTTTTCTTATTTCTCTAGACGACGCTTTGGGATCTTTTTTAGACGACTGGAGCATGCGTCGATCGATTAATTTAGTAGTTTTGCGTTTTCGGCCACGTATTTCGGCTTTATTTTTGTAGGACAGGGAATTTAATATCATTTGATCAGAACATTCAAGTATTTCTTTAATTTTTTTATAAGTTTTCCCGTTTTTTTCTAAGATTTTTAATGAGTTCACGCTCTTTGTCGCTGCACTGTTTTCCTCCACTCATTAATTAAAATAAATGACTTATCCTTTAAAAATCCCATCGTTGTTATTTTTTTGTACTTACTTTTAAGTTTTTTACGGATTTTTTTTTAAATAAAAATGTATAATACCACTTGGTAGCTCACGCTCCTATTTTTATGAACGCGCAAATCAGTGACCGACACAGATTTCAACTCATAACATTGGAAATAATGTAAACAGCTGATGTTTATGCTTTGTGATTTACTCGCGGAATACCGTTAGAAATATTTTTTGAAAAGTGCTTGACGTTCATGGTCTGACATGATAAATTTTTCGGGTAAAATATTTTTCTCAGTGGCACTCCTATTATTTTGAACACAGCTGTACATATGCAAGGCAGTTTTATATATCTGCATATATAAAAAAGAAAAGATACTTTTAACCATAATATATATTTTATTTAAACATATTGCAGTTCCATTTAATGAAAATGCTTATATAAATATATGATTTGTGATATTTTCAGTTTGGTTGTTTTATCAAAATTTTCAAAGAATTGAGGTTTTATTCTATAATTGTTTTGTTAAATTTTAAATATCTAAGTTGCCTCTGGAAATGTATTAAAATAATAATACGCGCTATAGAAAGGGAACACATATTTTCAAAAATAAAAGAAATCATCAAATAAAAATATATTTGCGCGGTATGGCATTATTGATTGAGAGTGGCTAAGCACACAAATATAATACAAACACTAATGGCAGAGAGTTTCTGAGAAACATCGTATTTCGCTTCTCCCTCCGCTACGAGCGGCAGGCATTTTGTTCTCGTGTTCATTCGAACAATGTTGCCATTACTCAATACGCATATGTATTTTTGCACACATCTAACTTTTCAATTATAATTTTTCATAATATAAAATACCAAAACTGAAATCAAACTAGTAAAACTAGTTTATATATTTATAAATAATAGCATTCGATCCTAATTTTGAGTTAGTTTAAGAAAATTTCAAATACATTGAAGACAATTTTTATAACTGGCAACCCTGCGTTGTGAGAGAGTAATCTGCTGAGTCGCTTCTACGGGGAAAACCCCCAAGTCGTTGGAAATTCTACGGTAAGCGGGCGGTAGAAGAAGGTAGAATTGCGCTCTCATAAGATTCATTTGTGTATATGCGTTTGAAGAAACAGTGGTTCAAAAACTAAAATTAATATAATTTAAATGTACCGAAATGTTATCATCGAGTGAAAGCAGTGTCCAAAATTCAAAAAGAAAAATTAGTCCATTTATTGTGGAATAGGAAGAAAAGTATTTAAGTCAGGAAAGCTCTGGTATGTATATATATAATAGATCTGCAGTTCTCCATTCTTTTAAAAATAAAAATTTCAGACAGAATTACTTTTTATAAAGATCTTTGTTTAAAGAAATATCCTTGTTTGAAACTTTTGTCTTCGAAAATTATATGCATCTATGTTTGGAAGCGCCTACACTTGTGAAAAATTTTTTTCAATAATGAAATTAAACAAACATTTAATAAGATGTAGGTTATCTAATTTAAATTTTGGTACAATAATGCGTGTAGCTACAGCAAATGAGATTAAATCAAACATAGAATTTATTATGTCAAATAAACTAAATTAAATGCTCTTATAAAGACATATTAAAAAAATTATTACTTAAATTAAATACTCATTATACTTTTTGTTATTTGTCTTACATTTTAAAAATTTATAGTAGTTACAAAGAAACTTAGAATTGTTAGGCAATTTTACAGTTATTACCCACAGTGCAACTTCCCATATATGCGCGCGCTCTCAATTGTAAACATGGTGTGGTAAAATGCGTTGCTCTCATTTGTAAATATAGAGTGGTAAAATACTTTGCTCTCACTTCCCTCTTCATGTTTGCCCGCGATGATCCCCTCACCAAGCCCTCAAAGTGTGCACTCGTGCCCGAACGGGCAAAATGCCACTGAGGGCTAATATGCCCACCCCTGAGTGATGACAATAGAACTCCTTGGGTATGTAGATAAATGTATGACAACACTCCATATGAGAAGAAAACTTCGTTTGGAAATTATAGTTTTTCTTTCTTCTTCTTCTTCTTTACCGGCGTAGACACCGCTTACGTGATTATAGGCGAGATAACAACAGCGTGACAGTCGTTTCTTCTTTTCGCCAATTGTTGTCATCGTCCAAGCCTCTGTTTCGCCTTCTCCTGGCGATGTACTTTCACTGCCACAGGCTGGAGAAGTGTTCCCTCCATAATTTAAGTATGCTTTGGGCATCGGTCACTAGATCACCTCTAGGGGCCCTACAAGAGTATATTCCGGTCTTGAAACCTTCTGGTAACTGCCGTATTTTTTTGTAAACTTTTCGACCATTACCGCTGTCGGCCAGCTTGTCAAGCTCTTCGTTCGTTCATTTCGGCCTCCTTCTTTCTCTATCTGCAAATGCGTCTCGCTTCCTTCTTCAACTTTTGGAATCTATCCCATCCCGCACGTGTTGTGGTCGATCGTAACGTTGCGAGGTAGACAGTCTGTTTTCTTTCCGTTGCAACCCGGCACTCCTCGTCGTACCAGCTGTTCTTTGCATTTTCCGAAAACAAATAGTTTCGGTTGTGTTTCTTGGCTGCAACAAGATAGTTGTCCGAGTCGATGTTAGGACCAGAGATAAAGAGATGTCCAACTCTTCTCTCACTGGAATTGCTAAACGTCAAAACCACCTAAACTTTGACAGTTGACTGAATTGGGGAGGTTTTGACGTTTTGCAATTGGAATGACTGGAACGGCCAGATTGAAGTTATACCAAAAATATATGTGAAAGGAGGAATTTGTTGCCGCGGTTCTAGATCGCTAATAAAAATTTAAAACAATGAAAATTAAAGAAAATGTGAAATTTAAATATATTTCATAAGGCGTTTTGTAATTTGATGCACATTAGAATTAATTTTCAATTACAAATGATTAAAACAGGCTTAATTCACCTTATTAAGTACTGAAAGATCGAAAGTCAGTTGTTTTAATATACTATAAAATCATAAAAAAGGATTTAAGTAGTTTCGCCATATATTAAAAGTTCAATATATAATAATTTGCAATCGTGATAAATGTTGGGTGTTTTAATTTAAAATGCCCAAAAATTCTTATTTTGTTCGATCTGGCCATAATGGAAAATGTTATAAAAAACGCTTATTTTTAGGCGCTCTCACACTGGAATAACTGGTCCCTGGTTAGGACCTCGAAGCGCACGCACATCTAAAATCTGGCCTGAATCAGAGAACTTTCCTTGCTTGCGTGAACTTCTACACATGACTGCATCCTTTTAGTTTTTCTTTAACCTAATCTTGTCTGGGTGACTGTGTATGGTATATAAAGTATGGGGTAGATTTCGTATGTCGAGGCACTATTTGCTTTTTATATCCTTGATATATTAAGTTTACCACGAAGTTTGTAACACTCCGAAGGAAACGCCGGGGGCCTTTAGAATATATATATAAATGATAACGTAAATAAATCACTCCGATAGGACCGATATAGCCTATAGCTGCCAAAAAAAACTGAACGATCGAAATCAAATGCTTGTATGTATCTTCACGAAATTTAGAATAGGTTGTTGTCCAAAATGATCTGCTTGTTTTATATCGTTTGTATTTGGAAAGGATATTAAAGCTTAGGTTCTACACAACTTAACGTTTTTTCTTGTTTGAGCTATATCTTAGGTTAGGTAGACGCCACTTGACAGCTAAAAACGCCGTTGTGATGTTCAAAACTCCTAAGTAATAAAAAAACAATTTCCCATACTCGTTACTAAAAATGTTATTCCAGATATATTCATACATTCAAATTGCACAAACTATATTACTACAAATGGACAAAAACTTGAGTCCAAAATAAAACCCAAAATCTACATTTATTTCCAATTTATTGCATTTTTATTGCATTTTAATTTTTAGAAACAGCGAAGCGAAATAAATGTTTTTCGGTATATTTTGAAGGAATGCTTAGCGAGATAAGCTTGTAATATATGTATATATGTATATGTACACCTAAAATTATAACCTTAAATACACTTTAATTCCAAAAATTTATAAATTTACTCATAACTCAACTTAAAGTTGTATAACACTTTTATAATTACAAAAATAATATAAATTGAATACTTTTGTAGAGAATTGTCTTAAATGTGCTTACTAATTAATTATTTATTATACATTTAACGTTGTATAATAATATGTAGTATGCTTTTATACTCATAATATACTACTATGAGCAAAAAATAGTAATACTTTGGTCATCATTTTAAAATTCTTAATTTGTTCTTCAAAGTCTATGTCGTCCCCTCAAGGTAATCTCCCTTCTCGTATCGATTAATGTTTAATGTCTTCAATTGACTCAAAACTGGAGCGGTCGTTTGAATTTGCTGAACAGCCAGAAGTCACACGGAACTAAATCAGACGAAAACCGTGCTTCCGGCACAATAGTGATTGAAAATTTGGTGAAAAACTCACGAAGAATCAATGCAGTATGCGACAAAGAGTTGTCGACCTCTTTTTACAAATAGCTTCGGGCAAACTACGCATAACACTCAAATAGTATCCCTTAAGAGTTTGTCTGGTTGGAAGGAATTCGGAGTGCATCACACCTCCATAATCGATGAAAACTGTCAAAATAACCTTGATTTTTTACCTTTTACATGGCATCCTGGTAGTCGGAAAACATTGTTTCAGAGACGTTAATGAGACGCTGTTTTCGAAAAAATTTAATACCTTTACATGGCAACCTGGTAGTCGGAAAACATTGTTTCAGAGACGTTAATGAGACGCTGTTTTCGAAAAAATTTAATAACTGTTAATCGCCGATGCTCAAGCACCAATTCCTTTATTTTATTGGCGTGTTGATCATCAGTTTATGGTGATAGCCGTCCTGGACATGGTTCGTCGTCAACGACACTTGAGCTTCTTTGAATAATTTACATACATCAATAAAAAACTCTTGCTCGCGACAAACAATTATCACTAAAGGTCCTTTCCAACATTTTGAACTTTCGGCAAAAGAAATTTAATTCTGAACACAATAATTCTTTGTTGAAAAATTTCACTCATCGTAAAAGTCGCCTAGTGAACTTAATGTACTTCAGAAAAACGAAACACTAGTGATTATTACGTTGTGAAAATGTGCACGGATGTCATAATCATACGAACCTAGGAAAAAAATATTTCGACAAATGGGTTTTCAAGCGAAATTTAAATTTAAAAGTCTTACTATTTTTGCCCACAGTAACAATTTAAACACATATTTTTATGTGACAAAATTAAGAAGCCAATTGTTTGAACCTCGCGCAATCCTTCCTTCATATAGGTGTCGAGCGAAATTCAAACAAGTTGAATTTTTCCATAACATATGTACAATGAATATTAATATACGAAGAAGTTTATTTCATTACATCATAACTTTGATTTATGGCAAATACCCTAGAGTGTCTTCCAAAGAGGCATTCACAGCTCGCATCGATTGATAATTACAATGCAAACTGCCATGTTTTTCAAACTCTGTAAGCAAAGTTTGACCTTTTTCGCGGGCACTCTTAAACGATTCTAATTTTGAGTTTTTTTCCATTGCTCTCAATTTTCCTAATAAATCTTCAGCGCTATGAGATTTTTGGGATGAACTCGACGATAAAACACCGGTACTATGATGTTTGTGCCGTCGATCGATACTAGAGGAATCACGCTTCTTTATGGACTGAACAAACCTCTTTGCTTCCTCGCTGCGCGCACTTCTTACGGATAAACTAGTCTTAGATTTAATGGAAGGTGGTGGAAACATGCTTTTAATGTCAGTTGTTTGACTCAGTTTCATATCGGCAAAAATAGCTGCTGCTTCTACACTTTTTTTTACACTTAAAGCTTCATGTGGTTGGACCGACTTTCCATTACTGCTTATCGTAAAGAGCTCGTAATCCAAAGCAAGCTTCTCTGCGGCGGTTTGATTTTTAATACTACCTTTGTGCAAAAAAGGAGTACTCGTATCACCTCGAATAGATCTTTGCTGACTGCGTTGGCAATAACATTTGCTAGTACTGACACAACTATCAGTATCACACCACGTGGTATCCGAATGTGTGTTTGTAAAATCACACACGGGCAAAGCACTCTCTTCTTCCACCATGGAACAGTAGCATTTTTCATCCGACTTGCAAGATATTAAGGAATCCCGATTAATATTACCGCCGGAAGAGTTATTTGTATTTCGTGTGCTGATGCTAGTTGTATTATTTGACGTAATAATGTTTCGTTCACTTTTGTGGCGTAATCTGCTGTCGACGTGATCCGTTCGTAGACTGCAGTAACATCGGTCCGCTGATGTGCACGTGCATGATTCTGAATCGTAGCTGCACTCGGAACAAGACACGTAGCTGCAATTGCAATCATTGTAATCTGATAAGTAACTTCTAGGACCTGCTACGTACCCGCTGCTGCTGTTTCTATTTAGCCCACGAAGGGTGTTGTCTTTGCGCACCACCGATACGTCCGAACCACTGGTTGCTACTCGCATCCGCTGATGGTCATTTGACTGCCCTGTGACGGATGGTTTAACTGCATGCGTTCTACTCTTACTGAGATTTTGGACTTCTTCTTTTTTATTCGGCAGAAATTTTGACATTGGCTTGCCGCGACAGGATCTAAATTGGCCTAAGTGGAGAACTTTTTTTAAACTCCTCGTTCCAAACATAAACGTTTTGGATTTTTTCTAAAATAAATAAGCATAAATGATATTTACATATGTATCTGTAAACAAATGCAAACTAATGCACGAATATATTCAATGTTTCTTTCATATTTTAAAGTACTTTGTAATCACCTGTGTTACTGAAGCGTTACTTCGATGCTTCAACTTTTTTTTCCTTTGTCGCCGCATAATATTCTTTGATCGCTGGAAGAGTTCATCCTTTGTGAGGGTTACCGCCAATTTCATAAGGAATTCTTTGTAGATTGGCTTAAGATCGTTGAATGACATACCATCGGCGTCAATTATGGCATAAAGAATTTCGTCCAATGAATGAAGGTTTTCATGCAAGCGGAATTCATTAAACAGTTCGCTGAAACCAAGTGGTGAACTAGAAATAAAATTCAAACAATTCGAATACTAAGGGAGTTGATCAAGAATTCTACACCACATATGCCCAGAATAGTAGACATTATAGAAAGAAATAACAAAACAATGGTTTGAAATGGATCGCAGATTTTGTGCACATGTTTTAGCAACATTAATGACCGAATCGTTTCTGATAAGCCTAAAAACTACTATAGTCTGAAGGAAATAAAATAACTCCACAGTTTTGAGGTTATACAGTAGGATAAAAGTAAGAAAATATTAATCTACAGAGTCAGTTTTTATAAAACTTTTGTTTGATTTTCGTGCACAAAATATATATATGATTATCGCACCTTCTAATTGGCACAGATATGATAAAAGTCGATAAAAGGAAGGAGTATAAAAATCTAATAACATTTGAAACAGCGACGGTGAAAATGAGTGGCACGAACTTCATAATGACTTTGCCATAGTTTTATGAAATTATGTTATTTCGAACCGGTGTGAAGTTGAGAAAGAAACAATTATATAATATAATGGTTTCGGTTGATATTCTAAAAAGCGGTGTAATCACTTGAATAGAAAATGAAATGGCACTTACCCACCACCTCCGCCTAGTTTACCAGAATGTCTACGCGCAGCTCTTGATTTATACCGCGTAAGTCCTCCCGTGTTTAGGAAGCTACCGGATCGAGGTATTGCTACGCGCGTTAGTATATCTCCATTATTATCGTTACGTAGGACGCTGTTAGAGTTACCACCCAATGAATCCGAAACCGATAAGAAGCCGCCACCTAAAATTTCGGAATAGTAAGCACTCTGTATCGAATTTACAAGTAAAAAAGTTTCTATTATTATTACCTCCACAACCATCACAAAATGCGTCTTTGAGAACAGTGGCAGCTTGATTACCGATGTTACGTACAGAGTTATTTGAGTGTAAACCGTTAGGAACCGGAGGGGCACGTTTACTTTTTTGAGATTTACGTCTTCGTTCTTCAGTTGTAGTTTCCGTCTCGTTAATAACATTATTGCTAGAAGTATGAAAGCTGTTGGAACCACGCTTTTTCCGCCCAGATCTAGGAGGTGTAGCTATTTCTGCGCCCATGCTTTCACTAGAACTACGCATAGAACTTTTCCGACCATTAGATAAGGCATGGGATTGTGATAAATAATTTGACCCCGTTCGAGCCGAACTACTAGCAATACTTATACAACTAACGCCATTTTGATTACGTGGTGTACGTCGTTTGGTGCTTCGATGCGAACTAGAATTCACGTGGGCCATTAAGCTCTGGTACAATGTGGCAGCGATAACAATTGCATCTTCGGTACTTTTACAAATGAATGCATGGCATTTTAGAACCTTTGGCAAACCGGGGGCACGCATAACGACTGCAAAAATTGGAGAATGCCCATTATTTGGAACATGATTTTTTTCATTGCCACTGCAAAATAAATAATATTTTTTTGATAAAGTCAAAAACGCTGAATTAAATTTTGTATTCTCTTACTCCAATGGACGAAATAAGGACGTTTTGTCAATATTGTCGGGGTCTGTAATCAACGGTAGAAAAGCAGCACCGCCATCACTATCTGAGACAACGAATTTCACTGCGGACCAAACTGCTATGTTGTGAAATGGAGTAATATTCTCTTCACTCTGCGTGTTGGTGTTATAATTAGCATTAATTTTAACTCGCAACCCAGTTGTGCAGATTTCCAGTAAACCAAAGCACTTTTTCTAAATAATTTGTATAAAATGAATTCTCGCTTAGTCATTTTCATTCACTAATAAATATATTATATTATATTCATATTTAACTACATACATATGTATACATGTATACATATGTACATATGTACATGTATTCAAATACCTTGGTATTCAACTCCTTTAAATAAAGTTCACGAAGAGGTGGCTGAAGCCCTTGAAGGCTAGTTACTTTATCTTTTAGCGGTAATGAGCCCAAGTATATAACTGTAAAGCTGCTGGTGGCATCTTTAGCCACATCAGTAAAAAGCTGCTCGATTTGTTCCTGAACACTATTACTCATACGTTGCACATCTTTTTTAGTGGAAGTTGCAAGGTTTTTCGTCGTGTCGGTAGATTCCTGCAGCAAACTTGTAATGGATCGAGCACTCTGCCCTGTGCTTGCCAACTCACTACGTCCATACATGATTATGGAACGAGTTCGATGTGATCCTCTGGTGTCATCAAGACGATTGCTGCGTAGAGATCTGCAGAAAGTGATATAAAGAGGCAAATCAATATTGAAATTTTGTGTTTTTTTTCATACATTTTAAGATACATATGTACATATGTATGTATATTTAACATTAAATATAGCATATCAAAATATTTTTTTTACACAAATAAAAAAAAGTAATGTTAAAGCTTAAAATGAGCATAAATTATATTAAAAAAGTTTACGTACACTAATGATTGTTTATACAAATCAAAAGTAATTACAATTGTTTTAGCGGTTTTTGTTGCAGTTATTGTCCCTAGACGCCAACGTATGTTCCCCACTCTATTTCTGGTATTATTTCCGGAAATTTTGACACACTAATGCGATGGTCCAGTTTTTTGGCTTTATTTTGATGAAATTCGATGTTTTCGAATACGGTTTTCCAAAACGTTCCAGATATTTTGAATAGAATTAATGTATTCACGTACAAGAAACAATGGTTATTTTGGGTCGTTATCCTCTTTTAAATAGAAATGGCTGCTATTAACAGCCGATTTAAGCACAATTTAAATTTAAATTATTTTGTTAAAATGTTCAGAAACATATGTTTTTCAATTTTTGAAATGTACACAAAACAAATAAATCCTCAAACAGTAAGGAGTGTGTTGAAGAGTGCTGGTTATCATAGACGAATTGCACGTCGTAAGCCATAATAAGTAAGGTTAATAAAAAGAAGAGGTCGGCGTTTGCTAAACAATATTTAGACAAACCGTATTGGTTTTGGGAAAACATTGTTTTCACCGACGAATCAAAATTTAATATTATTTGGTTCGAATAGATCACGAAAAGTGTGGAGAGAGATCAATGAAGAGGCGCAAGGAAAAAATGTATTGCCAATGGTAGAGCACTGTAATGTTATAGTAGGGGAGCCTGGAGTGCTAAATTTGCAGTTACTGGAGCGTCATGGAGACTTATTAGATTGTCAAGATAACGTTAAAAAAAAGAAAGTCCAGGTCAAGTTTTCCATTTTAGTGGGGGGAAGAGCGGCTGATTATTTTCATAAATGTAAAAAAAACAGTCACATAAAATTACTCAAGCGCGACGGTCATTTATGGTATATACGAGAATTGTATTTCTGATAGTCGATATATATTAATCTGACAATCAATTCAAGGGGGAGGGCCGTAATGAGAGGTTAAAAAAAAAGTTATTCGAGCGTGTCAGATTTTCAAAGCGAATGTTAATGTACGTCTAAAAAGTGTGCCATTTAAATTTCTGACAATTTCGACGTGACTAAAAGTCATGACTGATTTTAAAACTTGTAAAAAAAAGGTGACCTTGAGATACTCGAGCGCATCAGATTTTTATGCAGGGGGATGAACTTGATGTCAGAGTCTTCCCAAAAGATAATCTGACAATTATATAAAGGGATATCGTTAATCTGACGATTTAAAAGTGGAACAATTCTGTTTGGTTCTTGTTTTTGTTACAGGATGTAATAAAAACAGTGTATACATACTTATGCATGTATAGAAAATTGAATAATTTATTAATATGAAAATAGATATAAATATTAAAAAAAAAACATGTCAATTTTCGTCATTCGAGTTATACACTTATTTAGAGTTTGTGGAGTAAACTTTTGGATTTTTTCATACGTTCCTTCGCCACAGAAAACAAATTTGACACTAACGTCACTCATTTTTACAATGGATGTAAAACTGATCGCTGTAAGCGGAAAAAATAGAAAACACCACAAACAAACAAAAGTGTCAAGCGTCTTCTAACAACAACCACGCTATGGTGATCAGCTGAGATGGCATCGTGGCGGCAGACGCTAGTATGAGGACGGTGCGAGAGAGTGAAAAAGAAAATGAGGAGTGGGGGATACACACCTCTCAGCATCAGTACGCTTGACCTTTTGTCGACGATTTTACCTGTATCGGCCCATGGAAACTGTCAGATTATAAGATTTTCGTGATTCTGACAGAATTACCCTTAAAATTAAAAAAAAAAATCTATCGCGCTCGAGTATTTTAAGGTGACATATTTTTTTTTTTTTACAAATTTGTCACCCTGCTATTTCTCTAAGTCACCCTCAAACTGTCAGAATATTGAAATATACACTCGTCTTCATGTAATTAATTTACCATCTCTTAAGCTGACACGCTCGAGTTTCCTGAAGGATCGATTTTTTTCTCTAATCTGACGAACTCCCCCCACCGCACCCCTCCATATTAAGGGCTCATATTTGGTAGGGGTACATAAAAAGGTGCAATGTTTCTCCCCATATAATTTTCTGACAACTTCGAAAATTCCCGCTTAGACTCCCCTACTATTAGGTTTGCGAGTGTTTGGTTGCATTTAGAGTTGGACATTTGGAATTTATTAGTGAATAAATATATTTTAAAAAAACTAAAAAACACGCTTTTAAAGCATATCAAACTAAAAAGTGAAAAAAAGTTATTTGTATAAACTAAAAATAATAATGAAGGAAAAATTCCTGTAATAAAAATATATCTATATAAAGTATACTTTCTTTAAGGATATACATACATATATTTCAGTATATATGTACATATGCTATTCAAATGTCACCAAAACTATCTTTATATAGATGTTACATACTTTTAAGCGCATCTTTTTGGTGAGCTGCTTAAACTTACTATCGCCTTCCTACAGTGTCGCTCAAATATTCTACTGAAAAATACCACTTACTTACCAGTGAAGCTAATAAAAGCGTATTAAATGGATAAGCATGAGACTGATTTTATTGCCGCGCTTGTAGTAAAGCTGTGACCTTGAAATTCCCTTTCTCTTTTTCCGGCATCCCTCCCCTCTCCATTGATATATGTACCATCGCTTTAGCATGTTTAGTTCGCCTGCTGCGTCAAGTTGAGTAGACGTTTGCAGTGCTCGTCACGAAAATGGAAAAACGAAATCAAGAGCAACGCGTCGCGATAAAATTTTGCGCCAGATTGGGCGAAACAGCTTCGGAAACGTACGCTAAAATTGTAAGAGTGTATGGTGACAGTGCTCTTAGTCGTGCCTAGGCTCACAATGGTTGTCTCCGCGCGTCCCCCGCCCGAAAAAAGCTCGCATGAGCAAGTCGAAGGTGAAAACGATGATTATTGCCTTTTCTGATAGCCGTGGAATCGTCCACAAAGAGTTCGAAACTGTGAATCAAGTCCACTAGTCCAAGTCCAAGTACTCGAAAGATTGCGAAAACGAGTCAACTCGTAACTGGATCTTTCATCAGGACAACGCGCCGTGCCACACCGCCGCACCGTAAACGGACGAAAATGATTATATGTAATATATGGGCCTCGAGGTAATTTGTTATGGCCAATCGGAAGTTCGAAAATTGTATATTAGGTATATGCAGACTAATGGACGTATTGACCAATTTTAACCATTTTACAATACCACAAGCTCCTAACATGTCACATAAAATAATTAGCTTCCTTAGTCCCATTAAGGTACACTTACTATCACCAATATATTAATTAAAATGGGGTCTGAGTAACTTCTTATCCGATTTATCCATTTTAGGCGTAAATATACACAGTTATTAGTAAAACACACTTACTGGTTTTCATTTAAAAGCCCCACATATTGGTCGATATATGTGGTATAAAGTACACAAGAAGTTCGAAAATTTTTGAATTAGGCATATGGCAGATAAGAGAAGAATTTATTCGATTCAATCCCTTTTTGACATACAGGAAAGGATTTGCTCCGAATTTCTGTAACATATCTCACATATTAACCGATATTTTCGATAACAGTTATGGTCCGATTTTTAGACCGTTATATTGCGAGTGGGCGTGGTTATGGTCTGATTTCACTTTTCTTCGCGATATCGTAGGAGGCGTCAAAATGATTTATCCTCTGCAAATTTGGGTGATATAGTATGTAGCTTGTGTGGCTTTGAAGAAATTTAAATATAATATAATATACAGTAAACCCATTAGCGGGCAGGATACTTTTAAATAATTTTCAAACTACAAGTGTCGCTCGTTATTGCGATTTGTTATACCAAACTACAGTCTTGTATCTTAATTTCAGGTTTATTTATTGCAATTTATAGGCTTCGATTAAGGACGTTTGATAAGCGTAGCAGTGGAATACGTGAATCAAGCTTTATTAAGATATCTCAATTTTGACTTAAGTTACAGCTTGCACTGACGGACTCCTACCGAGAGTGTACAAATGGATGAAAACGGATGAAAACCCCGTTCACTCCCCATGTTCAAAACTACAAAAAGTGCGATAAATCAATAACTAAATGCATGCTCTGCGCTCAACAACAAAAACCGCCGCTTAATTATTCGAGACAAAGAATCCGCAATGAACTTCCTTATCGACATGGGAGTTGAAGTTAACGTAATTCCACTTCTACTCAGAAAACAGATCCACCATAAAAACTTACGAAAAAGTTATGTTTCTTAATCTGGGTCTACGTCGCTAATATTCCTGGAATGTTATCATTGCCGACATGTCACATGCAATCATCGTAGCAAATTTTCTATCGCATTTTAACTTAGCAGTCAACCAACTACAACTCAAACTCCTTAACAACATCAGCAGACTTTGTTCAATATCAACAAATAAAAAGGTAGTTTTGAATTTATCATGCTTTAGCAAAATTCAGCCATCCCAGGATTTGTTGAGGTAATTCAAAGACATTACCGTACAAAATTTTTCATTCAAAAAACCACAACACATTGTCACATAGCACATAATCACAAAATGACCACCAGGTTTCTTCAAATTGAAACGCTTGTCTCCCGAGAAATGTAAATTGGCAAAAGCCTAGGTACGAATTTTGCTGATGCATCTGATGACCATCGCGCAGCCATAGGCAAGCCCATTAAACATGGCGAAGGAGAAAAACGGCGAGTGGAGGCCATGTGAGGATTTCAGGCAAGTAAACGCTGCCACCGAGCCTGGCAGGCACCCTCTTCCACACCTGCACTATTTCACTCATTCATTGTACGGTTGCAAAATTTTTTCCACACTTGATCTGCGTCGGGCCTACCACCAGATTCCTGTGAAATCAAACGACTTACCAAAGGCAGCAATCACAACGACATTTGGTATGTTTGAATTCCCGATTATGTGCCTTGGTTTAAGGGCCCGACGCAGATCAAGAATTCCCGTTTATGTGCTTTGGTTTAAAGAATGCCAGTTAAACATTCCAAAGATTCATGGATCACATATTCCGTGAATACCACTTTGCTTGACCTTATCCCGATGCTATTTTGATATCATTCGGAGAACATGAATCAACATCCGACACCATCTACAATTAGTATTTGCAAATCTACGCGAGTACGGCCTTGTTATCAACCGTTCAAGTTTTATAGTACTTATACTAGATTAGCCACAAGTTCAATTTTTAGGGTTCGAAGTAAATAGCAGTGGAATCTTTCCCCCAGAATAACGAGTACAGGCAATTCAAAATTTCAACATACCTTTCAGGCATGTCATTTGCGACGTTTTCTTGGTATGGTAAACGTTTTCGCAGATTCTTGTTTTGCACTGCAGTAAGGTAAATAACCTTATTCAACCTAATAAAAGGTAACAAGAAAAACGACACATTGCTAGTTGATTGGACAGTTGAAGCAAAATGGTATTTCAACAATGTAAAAACGACCTATGTATGTAAAGCAATTATACTTACCTAAAATCCAGGGCGCAACTCAGTTTGACGGTGGATGTATCTACTAGGATTTTATTTCGATCGTCTTACGGAAACACAAACCAGGTGCAGCACTTAGATATGTTCAACATATGTATGCTAGAAGGACTAGACTTTTTCATCCTCAATAACCACAAGCCATTGCAATATACGTTCCAGCAAAAGCTTGAAAATGCATCCCCGTGTCAAATGCGTCATTCTGATTTTATCGCACAATTTACAATAGACATTCGAGACATCCCCGATGAAGAAAACATAGTAGCAGATACAATGCCTCATATTGACTACATACTTACATACTCCTAGCACTATCGACTTCGCAAAGCTTACGGAGACTCAGAGCTCAAAGATTTACAATATTCAAACTCCAGCCTATTAATTAAACCTTTTACGATTCCAGACACCGATATAGAAATCTTTTATGATATAAGCACCAGCCAGTCCGACCATACCTAACTCCTTCGTTTCGCAAAATACATAGCTTTCGAATTCATATGTATACAACATGGCACTACCGGCGGCGGTAAAACAATAAAATTGATCGCAGAGAAATTTGTGCGGGCTAATTTCCGTAAAGATTGCCGCTTAGCCGGCAGTGCATTCCGTGGCAAAGCTCTAAGGATCAATGCCACAACAGAGCACCGTTATCAACATTTACGTTACCGGAGAAACGATTTGACCACATCTATATGGATATTGTCGGACCATTACAGACTTGCAAGTGTTATCCATACTGTTGGGGCATCCCCGCCACGATGGGAGACATCCCCGCTCGAAGACATGACAATAGAGACTATAGGTTTTAATTGTTACAGACATTGGATCGCTAGATTTGGAGTACCGAGTAGAGTAACCACGGATCAAGGTAGACAATTTGAATCTACACCATCAAAGCAGTAAGCACTTACGTATCACAGCGTATCACCCAGCGTCAAATAGGATTATCGAGCGATGGCATAGATCATTAAAAACAGTCATAAAATGCTACATAACAAACAACTGGGTCGAAGTTCTCCCACTAATCCTTCTAGGTTTTTGTTCTTCTTGGAAAAAAACTTGCGCTCAACACCTTCAGTTTTCGTGCGAAATTGCACAATTCGTCAACCTCTTCAACCACTATACCAGGAACCATTTCCCGTAGTCCAAGGATGGGCAAATTTTTAGCCCGCAATGTGCGAATGATGGCTAGACGAGGGGAATATCACTTTACGGAAGGAAGGGCACAAAAAGTTGCGAAAAAATCAATGACATTCCTTCGAAACTTGATGTTCAACGCAGAATGCAGAGATAAAGAGATGTCCAACTCATCTCTCATTGGAAGTGAGAGAGCAATTGCTAAACGTCAGAACCTCCTGAACTCGATCAACTGTCAAAGTTCAGGAGGTTTTGATGCTTAACAATTGGAAGCGTGGGATGGCCAGGTTGAATTCTTAACAAAAAAATATCAAACGGAGAGATTTGTAGCCACGCTCTAGACCACTACATAAAATGTAAAACAACGATAATTAAAGTAAACATCAAATATAAATGTATTTGATGAAATGTTTTGACATGTGATGCGTCATGGTATTCATTTTCAATTGAAAATTATTAAAAACTCTTACTAATTGAGAGCTAACAAGCCCTTATTAAGTGTTGAATGTGCAAAAGTCAGTTATTTTAATATAGCATAAAAACATTTAAATAGTTTCTCCATATAACAAATGATCACTATATAGTAATTTTCAATCGCAATAAATGTTGTGTTTTTTAATTTGAATATCCAAAAATTCTTATTTTTCCGATTTGGCTATAATGGAAAATGTTATAAAAAACGCTAATTTCGCGGCGCTCTCACACTGGAATAAGTTGGACATCCGTTTATCCCTGGTAGAATGGTTGCGGCAATACTGACATTATACACAAATTAAAGAGCGGAAATTTACTTCATATCGGAATTGTACAGTTGTGTGAAGAAAAAGAGGTAAGTAAATTTATAATATTTTGCAGGTTTTAGAGTTTCGCATTAATATTTGTTTTTATTTACCTTTGTTTGGAGGCAAATTCGAATCACTATTAGGAAGAAATTATATATGTAAGTTATACTTGTATCTAAAAACAATTTTATTTAATAAGAAAACAATACTTTTAAAACTTCAGCTATTGCTAACTCTATCCTTACTTCTACGACTATTGTGGGTACAAATGCTCCGTCACCTAACGTTGTTGTTTCGGCTCCCACTGATAGCGTGAGTATGGATTATCTCGCTCCCGCTACTACGAAAGCAATCTCTGCCGCTCCGTCTGCTGCTGGCTTCACTCTCTCTATTGCTGCTGACAATAAAAACGCCAATACATATGCTGACGCTGTTGCTAGGAATATCAACACTCATTTGAAAGCCAATAACAATTCAACAGTTGCTGCTAAACCAGCTCGCAACCCTGTCGCTGTCAATGCTGCTCAATCTGTCGCCGTTGATGATTCTGTTAACCTGAACTCTTCTACTTCAGTTGCTGCTAATAGAAATTTGAAGGTAAAAGTGAGTACTAGGAACAAAAAATCCCCAGCCACTTCAACTGTCGTTGGTGTTAATGCCAATTGTGATCTTGATGTCGTCATACCCAAGAAATGGATTCACTTATCTGCATTTAAGAACTCAGTTACTGAGGAAGATATTATATCTTTTGTTGTTAAACATGCTAATGTTGATAGAGAGCATCTTCTATGTTATAAATTAATTAAGAAAGATACAGATATTAATAATCTTAAGAGGATAAACTTTAAGTTAGGTGTGTCCCCATCTTTTTTAATGCCGTTTTCTCCTCTTCAGTGTGGCCTTCTGGCATTAAGTTACGTCCCTTTAAGTTTTTTCCAAAGGGAGAGGAAAACAGTGCTGCAGATTAGTTGATGCGCCTGTTAATCACGATTCTATTCATGCGTTTTCTGCACCTTCCTCAACTGGCTCTTGTCTTAAGGTATACTACCAAAATTTATCGGGCATTAGGTGTAAATCAAATATTATTCGCAATTTTTCTTCACATTTGGATTTCGATATTATCGTTATTGTTGAGACTTGGCTGAATTCTAGTTATTTTGATAGCGAATATTTTGACTCTAATCTCTATTATGTCTTCCGCAAAGACAGAGATCACGAAAAAACTGGCTGTCTAAGAGGGGGTGGAGTTCTCTTAGCAGTTCATCGCAAATATCGTCCTCGCTTAATTATGCTTGATAACGAAGATTCTATTCTGGACCAACTATGTATCTGTATCAATGATGCTCTGTTCATTGCAGTCTCATACATCCCTCCTAATAGTCCTCTAGAGTTGTATAAGCTGCACGCAAATAATATTTCCTCGCTGGTATTAGGTAAGGTGAAAGAGAATAATATCTGTGTTCTGGGTGACTTTAATTTAAGCAATATAGTCTGGTCTGGTTGTTCCTATAGTCCTGCTCTTATTCCTTCAAATTTTACATGAACTCAGGAGTTATTTCTCATTGATAGCTTGCTTAGTCTCAGTCTGATTCAAATCAACTCATATTCAAATAGTCTCAATCGATTTCTTGACTTAGTCTTTCTCAGTGATAATTTAAAATTTAGGTTTCTTGATGGATTCTCTTCAATTACCCCAGCCACCATCCATCATTCCCCGCTAGCGTTTGAGGTGGATACTTACCTTTTCGCTCCTGTAAAACCTATTGATGGGCTTGGTTTTAATTTTGCATTTTGTGATTTTGAACGACTCAACAATCAGCTCTTGGAAATTAAATGGGATGATTTACTTTCGGGGCTAGATACAGCTAATAGTTTCTCCATTTTTAAGAAATCAATTCAGGAATTCTGTCATTATAATATCCCGCTAAAACACATACAACCATATAAGTTGCCTTGGTACACTAAGGACCTGAAACGTCTAAAAAATCTCAGAAATAAATACTATAGAAAATTCTCTTCAACTAAATCTCATGTTTCCTTTGTTCAATATCAGCACTACACAAAACTGTTTAATGAATTGGATAAGTCTCTCTATAAAAGGTTTATTAATAATACGGAGTCTACAATCAAGTCGAACCCTAAGTTCTTTTGGAACTTTGTAAAATCTAGAAGAGGGTGTTCGGCCATTCCTTCTGCTTTACGCTGGGGAGATAAGTCGGCATACACTCCGGTCGAAATCTCCAACTTGTTCGCTGAATTTTTCAAATCGAACTATGTTCAAGAGGATCCTGGTACTAGTTCCACTTTTTCAGCTAATGACTTCCCATCCATAAATTTTGGCTCACTGTGTCTTTCACAGGATGATATTGCCAAGGCTATCGGTGATATTAAGTCTTCTACCAAATTGGATTTGGATGGGCTTCCGCCCGTACTAATAAAAAACTGTACTGCCTTAGTATATCCTCTCATGCTTATCTTCAATAAGTCTCTCTCCTCCGGGAATTTTATTTCTGACTGGAAATTGACATGCATTACCCCCATACTTAAAGGTGGTAGAAAGGACGTTATCTCCAATTACAGGCCTATTTCTAAACTGTCTACTATTTCAAAAATTTTTGAGTGTTCTGTTAAAAATAAATTATTTTTTGCAGTAAAATCAATAATTAATGTCAATCAGCATGGGTTTGTCTCTGGGCGCTCCACTGTGTCAAACTTAGCAGTTTTTAGCGACTATTGCATGTCTGCATTCTCCGCTGGATTTCAGGTAGATTGTGTCTACACAGATTTCTCTAAAGCCTTTGATAAAGTATCACACAATATTCTAATTAAAAAATTATCATCTCTAGGATTTCACTCGGTCTTCTTGCAGTGGATTAAATCATATCTGCAAAACAGACGATGCGTTGTCAGTGTCGATGGAGTGTCATCTGATTCATTCATTGCGTCTTCGGGAGTCCCACAAGGAAGCGTCTTGGGTCCACTTCTCTTTGTGCTGTTTATCAATGACATTTCCTGTTGCTTCTCTTTCGCTAACTATCTGTTATATGCAGATGACCTAAAAATTTTTGCAATAATCAAAAACACACAAGATGTACTCAAACTTCAATGTGATATTGATACTTTTCATAATTGGTGCCTGAAATCGAAGCTTTTTCTGAACCTCGATAAATGCTCACAGATCTCTTTTGTTAGGGGACGCAACATCCTATCTTCCAGCTACAATATTTCTAATTGCGTCCTAAAATGCGTTACTGAAATCAAAGATCTTGGGGTAATCTTTGACAACAGATTTTCTTTCAGTAATCACATCAACTATATCACTTCAAAAGCATTTTCTGTACTCGGCTTTGTCCGTCGAAATTCTACAAATTTTTCCGACCCCTACACGTTAAAATTACTGTACACATGTTTTGTGCGGTCCATTTTGGAGTATGCAGTGTTTATTTGGAGACCATATTGCATTTCGTCAATTAACAGGATCGAGCGTGTTCAAAAGATCTTTCTTAAATACGCTCTCCGCTCCTTAAAGTTTGTTGACCCAATACCATCGTATACATCGCGTTTATTGCTGTTACATCTTAAATTACTGGATAATCGAAGGTCCGTTCTCTCCCTTTCATTTGTCTTCAATGTAATTAACGGAGGTATTGACTGTCCCTATTTATTAGCGAAACTTAACTTCAATACTCCCCAGCGTTGTCTCAGGTCCATTTCCCCATTTTATTACAAAAAGGAAAGCACTAATTTTGCTGAATATGCTCCCCTCAAGAGGGCTATGCGTGAGTTTAACTCGATTTCCGAGAAAGTTCTTCTTGATTTCTCTCACACTAAGGATTCCTTCATTAATACCCTCAATTCTGTTTTTTAGTTTAAGTTATCTATTCATATTATTGTAATTTTAATTATTCTAGAATTCTAATATGCATCCTAGTTTTCATTAGTCTGTAAGAAATAATGTTCATAGACTTTACTAAATAAATAAATAAATAAATAAATAAAAACTTTACAATACCATACTACTGTTTTTTTGTTCACACCAATGTATATGTGATAAAAGTGTTAATGGTGATGATGCCAATTGAAAAAATTGATTTTAGTTATGTATGTACAATTGGGAAATCTTTTCTCAAGTAGTGCTTTTGTATGTACGTATGCAAGGCTGTTTTATATATCTACATACTTACATATATAAGAAAAAAGATACTTGTGACCATAACATATATGTTGTATATTTTCATTAAACACATTGCACTTTCATTTAATGAAAATGCTTATATAAATATTATTATTTGTGGTATTTTTCAGTTTGATTATTTTACCAAAATATTCAAAGAATTGAGGTTTTTTTTCTATAATTGTTTTATTAAATTTTAAAGATCTAAGTTGCCTTTGGAAAGTATTAAAATAATAATACGCACTTTAGAAAGGGAACACATACATATGTATGTACATTAGAGTGGGTCAATTTGTATGGAGCAAAAAAAATGCACCAAGCGGTTATCAAAATCGTAAACTACGATGAATTCTAAGAAAATTTGCCCAAGAAACCATGGCTCTAAAATCAAAACGGAGCCTCCGGTTTTTAGCGAGAAACTTTTCATTTTGTTTTTTTTTTTTCAATAAATGAAATGGAAAATAGTAACAACTACTGGAGCCGAAAACATCAAGCTGTGACCGTACAGAAAAATACCGTTATATGGGAGGTGGCCGTAGTTTTTGCCCAATTTTAATCATTTTCATAATCTCACCTAACTAGGTACAATCTAAAATGTGTACCAAATTTAGTCGAAATCGATAAAGAAGTTCCAGAGATTTACATATGCACTCAAAAGTGGGCGGTGACATGCCAAAATTTTCATATTGTCGAATTTCTGGCTGCAATACAACACCGAATACCAAACTCAAGATGTTTCCCTTCAACAGTTATTAAAATTTCCGATCTTTAGTGTTTTCAATTACCGTTATATGGTAGGTGGGCGTGGTTATTATCCGATTTCGATCATTTTCCAGATATCTCTTAAGTAGGCATTGTGTAATATGTATACCAAATTTGAACGAAATCGGTGGGGTGGTTACAGAGATATGCATATGAACTCATAAGTGGGCAGTGCCACGCCCCCTATAAAAAATTTCTGTACTGTCGAATTTTCTGCTTAAATACAACATCACATACCAAATTTGAGCAAATTAGCTTCGATAGCTACAAAACAAGCAAACAATCGACAGTGGAATAGGAATTGGATTTTTTTTTTACAAAATACAATATACGAAATTTTCTCGCTAAAAACCGGAGGCTCGATTTTCATTTTAGACCCATGGTTTCTTGGGCAAATTTTCTTAGAATTCATCGTAGTTTACGATTTTGATAACCGCTTTGTCAAGAAAAAAATTGACCCACTCTAATGTACATACATACTCGCACTTTCAAAAAAATAAAAAGTCATAAAGAAAAGGAAGGAGAGTGGCTAATCACATAAATATAATACAAACGCTAATAAGTGTGTCCTGAGCGCTCATTTGTGCATACGTGATTGAAGAAACTGAAGTTATTACAGAATATTATCAGCGCGTGAAAACAGTGTCCAAAATTTAAAATAAAAATTAATTAATTTAATGTAGATTGGGAAGAAAACTATTCATGTCAGGAAAGCTCTGGCAGCATACAATGTCTGCTATGTAAAACACATGTTCAGTTGAAGAAATAAAATATTCAAAGGTATTATGAAGGGCAACACGAAGAATATGATCGGTATACAGGTGAATCCCGTACCGATTTTTTTATGAACTCTCCATCATCACAGGAATAATAATTATTAACATTTTTTTATTATCTGAATATTGCATTTGATGTTTTTTGGGTCGCTAATCACGAATCTGCTATCAAATATTTGGAATTAATATGTTTAAACAATTGTTATAAATTAATTATTTTAAATAATAAAATATTTTGCAAGTTGCATATGCTTTTCATAGTTTGCAAGCTCACTGATTCGAGCGCACGACACCTTGCGGCAGATCTCATTTTTAAAAACTTTACCTTACCATCGGAGTCAAATGAAGGTTTCTACAAACATCAAACAATAAGTTTCAGCAAAATCTAAAGGGGTCAGGTTCAAAAGTGGTCGATTTGGTATGGAATACCCCATATGTATGAGGGCATTTTTGACACACAGGCTGCTACATATTATTAGATAAGTATTGTATATATGTACATACATATGTAGTTCGTTTTACCGTGAATTCTAATTGTATAACATTTCACATTTTTTCCCGACATATACTATACATACATACGTATATACATATTTATTTTCTAAAAATTGATGCATTCTTACGTTCTACTAACTTCTATATACCTGTACCCAGTGTTCCTTTAGACAAAAATTCATACCGAATTTCCTAAAGATACTTTATTAAAAAAATAAATAAAAAATATTTCTAACAAGGACTTAATATTGATCGTTCAGTTTATATGACAGTTATATGTAATATTGGTCCCATCTCGGCTTAGCAGCTTCTTAAAGAAAAAATAACGTGTATTAGATCTCAGATAGGCGGACAAGCATCATTTCTACATACTTGTACATATGTATACTTACATACATATGTAAGTACATATTTATAAAAACTCCTACGTTTTCTTTTATTTTTTTTTCTTATTGAAAAAGTTTTATTGTGCCTCCACATTTTATTTGTTCCTCTCTCTGCGAGCACTTTTGCTTTCTTTAACTTTTACCGAGAGAATAATACATGTTCATGTATGTATACATATGTATGTAAGTGTATTAAAACACAACGTTCTAACATTAATTTACCGTTTGTTGACACCAAAATGTACAAATATGTTTGTTGTTAGTATGTGCATATGTATGTTTTCGTAGTTTTTATTAATCGAAAAAATCTGTTTTGCATAATAATGACCTTAGCTGCCGATACAGCGTGTGAGAGTCAACTCACTCATTCCCACACAATACATCATTTCACCAAATATTAGATTTCTATAGATTTGTATGCACATATACGTATATGTATGTTCGAGAGAGTTTTTACGTATAACGGTTACAAATTTCGGCCCATTGTTTATTTTCTTTGGAACGGTTTTACGAATAAAGCAATGCAAGATAATAAAATATTGAAAGTTTTTTCGCATTGGCACGATTAAAGTAACTATTGGTCACTAATAATTATAGAAAAACTTTTTTTTCTTACATCTAATGAATACGAAAGCAAATGTTTAATTTGGCATGATACTACAAGGTGCGTTCCAAAGTAAACAGGACTTTTTGGATCTACGCGCCCCCTGATGGCGCTATCTATTCGTCGACTTCTATCTATTGTCCAGTGAGAATTTCATGACATTTCATCGATTGGAAGTGAAGTTATTGCGTTTTAAGTGTCAGTATGTTTTTGTTATTGGTGTGAAAATGAGCTTCGAATAAAGAGCCAACATTAAATTTTGTTTTAAGATTGGTAAAACTCTTACGGAAACGTTTCAATTGATGAAACAAGTTTATGGTGGTAATTGCCTATCCCGTAGCAGAGCGCATGAGTGGTTTCAACGTTTTCAAAATGGTCGTGAGGACATAAATGACGGACAAGCCGAAACCCAAAAATCGCGCATGGAAAAGTCAAAAGTGAAGATAATACTGATGTGTTTTTATGATTCCAAGGGTATTGCCCACAAAGAATTTGTTCCACACGGCCAAAACGTTAATGCGGTATTCTACCTTGGAGTTTTGAAGCATTTGGTGTGCCGTATTCGACGTGTTCGGCCCGAATATCGCGAAGATGAAAGTTGGCGTTTGTTGCGCGATAATGCGCTGTCGCATCGATCGACGCTTGTGACCGATTATTTGACCAAAAATCACATTTTAACCATTAACCATTCCCCGTATTTACCTGATATGGCAGCGTGCGACTTCTTCTTTTTCGGAAAAATGCATTTTCCTATGAAAGGAAAGCGTTATGCAGACCTAGAGGCCATTAAAAAGGCTTGCACCGCCATACTGGCTGCCATACCGGCCAACGCGCTGAAACACTCGTTCCACATGCTTTTGTACCGTGCAAAAAACTGTATTGAAGCAGAAGGAGACTATTTTGAATAAACTAAATTGATTTTGCCGAAAAAACCATTTGTTCTGTTTTTTTTTAAGTCCTGTTTACTTTTGAACGCTTCTTGTACATGGGCTTATAAAAAGGAAATGGATTTTTTGAATGAAAATATGGCTTTAATCGTCGACTTAATCTCGATCTAGAGTAATACACATTATGTAATACATTTTCACGGTCTTTCAACATTTCGATAACGGTTCGATAGTACGAAGCTTAGATGCCTTCAAAATTAAATATTTTTCCAGCGAGCCACTTATAGAGTTTCGGGAAAGAGAATGAAACTCAATGCAAATCTGTTACATACTGTTAGTGTGGACCACTTATTAACTCAATTTCTTAGTTATTGGTTGTAGCATAAACTAAATGAGCCGGAGTATTGCCTTGATGAAAAGCTTTGATATTGACATACAATCGATTTAATAACGCGACAAAATTTGCGTTTCACCGTTGATTACACTGGGGCAGATTTTCCGTAACACTTTTCTAGCTATTTATTTGCACCATCGACCAACCAAAAATTTTACAAAAAGAATTTCTTTTGTAAACAAAAATAGCAGAGCTATTGCCTTTTAAAGCAATAAATTGAGACTTTGACACTATTCTTGGTAAGAATTTGTTATGTTATCTTTCGGTCAGACCAAAGCACATATGGAACAACTTAATTTTTGATGTAATGTTCTTAAGTTGATAACGGTGTTATGTATAACCAACAAACTAAGTAAGCCACAAAAAAATATGCACCAATATGTACATATTGTCAACATGATGAATATTAAACTGATTGATCCTGAACGTAAGAAGAATATGCAGCAAAACAGGATGTCATATAGTAATTTGTATGTAACATACATTATATTGTATTGGATGTATATTGTGTGCATTTTAACATATAAAAATTTAGAAGTAACATCCTAATGAATCTAAAGTAAAAGTAAGTGCATATGAGATGCACAATCCTCCAATACTTGTATATTTTACAAAGACCAGTATTTACCTTAGTAATATATTTTTTATACCCTGAACAGGATAAGTTTGCCACGATGTTTTTATACTATGAAGGAAACTTCGGAAACCCTATAATCTAATATACACCCTGTAAAGAAAGTACCGGGAATTTATAAATAAAACGAAAACGTTTCAATCATCATCCAACTTTATTTTATCGCCTTCAAAGTATCATATATTGGATCCATCTTCCAATCATTCCATCTACTCTGAAGGAAACTTCGGAAATTCTATAATGTAATATACACCCTGTCACGAAAGTATCGAGAAATTATAATTAAAACGAAAATTTTTCAATCATCATCTAGATTTATTTTATCGCCTTCAAAGTAACATCCGTTTGATCCATCTTCCAATCGTCAAACATTTTTGTAGGCACTTCGCGTCGAATTTGGTTTGATGTCTTAAATTAAGTCGAAGCATGTTCCCCGAAGTGGATATTTCAGTGTGAAGAATAAGAAAAAGTGACAGAGGACCATATCAGGTGAATACGGTGCTTGCTCAATGATATTTGTGGAGTGTTTGGCCAAAATTCATTCACAATGATAGCCTTGTACGATGGTGCGTTATCATGATGAAGAATCCACGACTTGTCTCGTCTCGTATGCGACTCATAACACCAAGATAATACTCTTTGTTGACGGTTTGACCAGTTGGAACGTATTCACAGTGGACGACACCACGAATATCGAAGAAAACAATGAGCATTACCTTCACTTTCGATCGACTTTGGCGCGCCTTTAGGACGCCATTCGGATGATTGCTGGTTTGTAAGTGTGTCATATTTGTAGACCCATGTCTCGTCACCAGTAATTATGCGTTCCATGAAGGTGGGATCTAAATCGGCTCGATCCAGCATGTCTGCAGCTACGTCTCTCGATACCCTTTTTGAAGGAAATTTAGCTCTATCGGAACAAGTCTTGCAACAACGCGTTGCATGCCAAATTTTTCATGCATACTCGTACTTACGCTCTCGTATGACATCTCCAATTTATGGGCAATCTCTCTCAAGCTCACATGGCTATTTTCGGCAACAATTTGCCTTTACTTTTCCAACGTTATCATTGGTCACATCGTTGAAGGCCGTCCAGAACGAGGTATGCCTTCGACGGTCTCCCGACTCTCCTTGAATGCTCTGTACCACTCTGAGGTTGGCTGACAAAACCAGCTGCTGTAAACACACTGGCTGACAGATTGCGCTAATTTTTTCATACTTAAAGACAGTTGTACCAACCTAGGAAAATACTTAAATGAAGAATTCTTGGCAGGATGTTTATACATATATAAATTATTAGCATGACGACGTGAGTTCACTTAGCTAATCCCCAAGTTTTTCAGATTTCGATCTGAAATTTTGCCCACATCCTTTTCTGCTTTTTTTTTATTTGACGAAATATCTTCACAAATTTGGCATAAATTATTGTTCAAAGAATTGGTATAATTTCCGAAGATATTGTTCAGGTCGGACCACTATAGATATTTATATGTACCTGCTATACAAACAACAAGTTCTTGTAAGAATTTTTTTATATTTATGAAGAGTACTATAGTTAGTTTCGCTGTAACCGAAGTAAACAAGTTTTCTTGTTTAAATATAATCTAATAATGGGTATGGAAAATTCCCTTGAATTTGAAGCAAATACAATTTCTTAAAAATTTTTGCTAGTTTTGCAAAATGCATTGCTAATTTTTAGCTTTGCTTTATGTCTTATTAATACATTATGTCGGTAAAACAATTTCCCAAATACTGTCGCAACTATTTTATACATATTTAGCCCTCGGCAATACCATAGTGATACAATTTTGAAAGGAGGGTATTGAAATATATGTATGCCTGTATACCAATGGTTAGATATACAATGTATACCTGCATATGAATTTAACTGGCTTTCGTATGTTAACAAACATTCATAACTAGATGTCCACCAACACATACATATTTGATTGTTATACACATATGTATATGTATGGTTGAAACAAATCTTTTATGAATAACTCACCGAGAGCCAATAGGTGGGTAATAGTATTAATTCCAATTTGGTGGTGCAATTCATCTCTACTTTGTTCAGAAATTAAGTAACTGTAACAGTAAGTTCGAAAACTGTTATTGTTGTGTTTACCTGTCTTTACGAAGACATAACTGCTACACATACATATGTCTGTACATACAAACCGATATATGTACATATGTATGTATGTATTCATTTATTCGGGCTTTTCAATTTATATCTCTATATAAACAAATCATTGCAGTTATCATTTATTGAGAAAGTACATACATATGTAGGTATGTGTATGTGTATGTAGTAACGACCATGTATGAATTCATATAATATCCATATATGTATGAATATATAAGTTTGTAGAGTAAGAAATATAAATTCCTTAAATATGCTTTCAATAACAATCTGTATCTTATTCATTACCTGAAATTTCAATAACATTTAAGAAAACGAGTGTGAACAGCAAAAGCAAAATTATGGCAATAATTTCCTTCACAAAACGATTGCGTCTTCAATTTATTTGAATTTAAAGATGTAACTTGTTATGTAGGCTTAACTATTTATTACTTCTGCTAAGAACTTTGGTAGAATTTTGGCATTCTTCATATGTCTATTATTCCTCTGATTGTTTGCAAAAACTAGCACTTCACATTATATATGCAACTCCGTGCAAAAGGACATAATAGAGGGATTATAGTCGCTGTGGTTTCACAACCAAATAATGTGTATCGTCAGACATCAGACAATATATGGGGAAACTATTTGACTTATTTTTTGGGATTTTATGATAAATTAAGCTTTTACCACTTAATAAGCAGCGATCTCACTTGGGCAGCTTAGAACGCCGATCCGCTGTGTGATCTAGAACCATAAAAATAAATAATGTTAAATATTTAGGGGACTCACATTTTGTCATAACGCATGTAAAAATAAATGACAATTCTCAACGATCTGTTTTCGGATCGTTATAACAAATAACTCTACGAGACCATAAGAATTCTCTAGTTATAATTTTTCTTACGCTATACTATATAATATCAACCTTTTCATTTTTTCCAATATCTAACGGTGGTGGTGATCAAGAAGACGAGGCGAGTTAAAATCACTGTATGTATAGTACAATGATTTTCGTTATCCTAAGAAATCGTATGCCGCATTTGTCGGGCGGAGTGTGAGGTTTTTATTTATAAATTGATATTTATATGATATTAACTCGACCGAAGAGGCTAAATTTAATGTGGAAAACGTCAACCAGAGAATCGTAATTCTTTATATTAGGAATATGAGCTTTAGACTCAGGTAAGGACCAATTATATTCTAATTCAACGCTAAATCATATTATTTAAAAAAAAATAGTCCATTTAGTTTCATTAAAACATGACATTTTATCCAACTTGAACGAATTAAATCAGGTGGAGAAATGAAAATCATTACATGGAGTATTTTGGGGGCACAGAAAGAGACCGGTTAATTTCAATATTTTGGACAATACTCAGACGTACTTCGAAACTCACACACTGACCGACGTATCTATTCTTCATAAGGTTCGTTAGGAAAACGAAAATCATTATAGGTAGTATATGGGAGTTGGGGTAGCATTTCATACATTTTTACATTGTCGGTAGGAATACTTAAGAGATTTGTTCTGAGTGAATTTTATTATTGTAACTTAACTCTTTAAGCGACAAAAGTTTTCAGAAATTTTCTACGCTTTGAGCGTCGAGAACGTTTTTTTTTTCGTTACAATCAATTAATATAAAAAATTAAAAAACAAAACCAATTTTTTTGCGAAGACAGCAATAATAGCGTTATTTTAGAAAATTGGTTTGGTTCAAATTACAGACCACCACCGCCGCTGCCATCTTTATAATACCCTTGGAAGGATGCTTTATCTTCGATAGACATAGTGGAATATTGCTTGTTTGCTTATTTCGCATATCCATAGTTACGTCTGGTTCTGATAGGAACCTTTCAACTACAATTATTTTAAGCCAAATTTTTTTATGTCCCTGTTCCGTTAAATTACACAAAATATATGAATTGATTATGCAAACTTCCAAAAATTAGAAAAAAAAATACTCCAATCGGGTGGCCCCATATTTTTAACATCAAAATTACTGTCTTCTAAAGCTGATTGAGGAAATAAAATGGACAATGGTGTATCCTCGTCGGAAATGAAATGAGCAGAATCTTCGGTATCACCCTCAATTGATTCTAAGTCGGAGGGGATTTCAGTACCATCCTGATTTCCTCATCACTTATGTCTTTTCGGCACTTGTCCATATTATCTGATCACAAAATAAATATAATATTTTTCAGAACAAAACTCCCGATGGTTTAAAATGAGTATCACTAACGATAAAACGGGTAGAAACAGAGAAATTGCACCTGAAAATTTGACATGATGGCGTCATTAATCCTTTATAGTATTTGATACCCATTTCAAACCTGTGAGTCACTTCGAATAAATAAAAATGTTTGTGGTTTAAAAATGTACCACCTACGTGTAAATTACCAAAAGTAAGTGGTACAAATTTAAATTAAGTGGTTTAGGAGATGTGGACATTAAACAAATTTGAGGGCGGGTAATGCCCTTTTTAATTTTTAGCCCACACTTGGTTCCGATTCTCTGATTGATGTTTTGCACATCAACATATTAAATTTAGCCGTTTCGGTTAAGCTTAGGATAGAAATACATCATTTAAGAATAGAGGGATTCTCTTGCTCTTGCAAGATTGCACGATGACACAAAATGCAAAAATCCTATACCGAAATAAGCAAGGTCAAGAGAGCAGCCATTGCAGAATCTAGTGATATGTATATGAACATTCGGTCAATTTATTGAGACTGTAACAAATCTTTCACTCACTGCACGAAAATAAACATGGGTTTTGGTCTGACATATTTTACAGCCATTGCAAAGAATTTTCTACGTGTGTTCGTTGTTTTGCAGTTGCACCAAGTGGAAAATTATGCAATTCGTGCACCGTTCGTATACGGGAATAAACTATAATTACAAAACTAATTGAGTCTATGACCTACCATATAATGTATTATAACTTATTAGATACCAAATTTTATTGTTTTTATTTTACGAGTTCATCGAATAATGTATGTTGAATTATTTCGCAACATTTATATATGTATGTATGTACATACTTATGTATGGTCAGGATGACGGGACGAGGTGAAATCAGGATGTCGGTCTTTCTCCTTCTTGGGTGAAATTTGGAAAAAGTTGCCTTGCTCTGCCATCTACTAGGTTTAATATACATATTCCCCAAATCCTTAGAGCTACTACAACAAATTTTGCATAGAGTAAATATTACAAGTTTTCCTACCGACAATGTGAATGAAAAATGAAATCGGATGATAATACCGCTCACTCTCTTTATAACGGTATTGTTTAAAACAATTAAAAGCGTGATAAATCAATAATTAAGTACGCCAGAGAAAGTCAGTTTTACACCCGAGATGGTATGAAAGGGTTTTAAAGGACAAACTTGGCACCGCCCTCCTTTAAGAGTAACGATTTCAACTAAATTCGGTGTATGACATTCTTCTGAAATTCCTAATAAATTTTTAAATTTCTAGCTCCTAGTTGCCGAATAAGAATACCACAGCGACTAAAATTAATTTTTTGCCGAATATATTAGTAAATGTGTGAGATGTATAATTAAAATTTGGGAAGAATCCTTTTCTGATAATAATATGTACATATATGTATGCGGCAAAACTGGGTTGAATCGCGTCAATACTTCCCTGAGCCCCCATATACGTAACGTAAATATTTTCGAACTTTTGGCTAATTTTCTAAAGCATTCGTAACGTGTTTTTCTAATAACAGTAAACATTTTTGTTTAGAATGAACAAAACAAGGTGAAAACTTGTCCTAGATCCAATTTATCTAACAAGCCTTATGTATTTGAAGATATTACCTCTGATTTAAGTCTTGTAAGTTTCAAGAGTATTGAAATTTAGGTAATACCCGAACTTATCGCTTCCATATTTATTTTAATATAAAGTTTTGTCAACACCTGAAGGTATTTCTCCGGCTGTGATCCATACAAGTAGTATGAGTATAAAATGTTCGGTTGTGAAAATAAGAAAAAATCAGATGTACATATGTAGTTTTATAAAACTTGAGATTCTTAATTTCAGAATATTGTCTGTTGGCAAAAGATAGAATATTTTTTCCAACATTTTTATTTTACAGTTTCTGGAATCAAGCCCCAGCTGAGACCGAAATAACAATACTCTAAAGAAGTGGATCGATATATAAGATGATGAAAAAAAAAAATTAACCAATGATTTACTTGTATGTATACCAAATGTGAAAAACTGGATAAAGGAGGGGATCACACTTAAACATTTCCAGGTCATGGTACATTCTACGAAGCTGCAGTGTTAAAGCTATTGAACGATTACCATCTAGCGCTAGCTAGAATATTCTTGTTTTATATGGAACTTTTAATTTATTTAACTTATATTACATTGAAATCTTATATTTAGTTTACACATACCTGGTGTCATCGAACATCAGATCAATTTTTAATTTGTAAACAGAATTTTTGCTGACACTTGAGGCTGTTTCCAAGTGATCGGCGTCCAAAAGCCGGAAACCGGAAGAACTGCTGCTTAGTGGCTTTCGAGCATGCGCGGTATTCATTTTCGAAATGGGCACAGTGTCCACCATACTGCAAGTTACCATCGCTGGTAGTATCGACAAGAGGAGATTATTGCACTCTATGTTGCGTTAATTTGTGTGTATTAACTGAAGCACTAGCCTTGCAGCTATGTATTTTCACTCAACCTGTTGTGCATTTCTTTAGTTTTTGTATGTGGTTTGTATCTATTTATGTTGCTTGCCGTTGGTTATTGCGGATTTATTTTTATAGTACTATTTATGTGTAGCAAATTGTTTTATTCATGTGTCTACAAAGCGCGTGCTCATGTGCTTGTTGCACTTATGTACATGCTTATATATGTAAACTTTATATAGTTCACATACATAGTTATGTATGTATCTGTGAGTGGAGTAATATTACAGACTGTCATTTATGTTTCGGAATTTTATATGTGCCTTTCAGAGAACTGCAATGAGTATGATTAAATCAGAACAAACATTTGTGCCAAAAACACAATCGAAACAATTCAGTTCATCATAGACAACATTTTTTATCAGTTCGAGTTCGCAACCACGATCGAGTAAACGGTATGGTTGGCTTCGGCTCAAATCGTATCATGTCAGTTTATAGCGTTTCGACGATTGTTTGAATCGATGTAAAACTGGGGGTAAATCTGCGAGTACAGCAAACAACAACAATTTTCTACCGGATTGATTTGAATGATGTGTAGCAAAAAATGTATCAGCTTTGAAAATGTGCACATGTTACAATATGTAAACAATGGAAATTCCATCGAGTATGTACTTATATACAGTGTCGGACAAAACTCATTGGACTAACTCGAGTCTCACACATATTCCGTCATAACTTTTTACATAGATGCATTAGAAGAATAATTTTTTTTGCAAAAGAAAAATCACATATTCTACATTAAGAAAAAATGCAATTTTATTATCCAACTTTTATGTAAGATTTATAAATTATAACAGAAGGGGAAAAAGTAAAAAATTCGTGCGACATAACTCATTGGACTTTAGCAAAATATGAAAACAAATTAGTTTTAAATTAATATTTTACTAAGTAGCCATCATTATTTTTGCTTGCAACATATCCTTTACGCATAGATGAAATTAAATTACTAATATGTGTGTAATTATTCCATTCCAGGGTTGTTTTAAGGCAATAATAGCTTGTTTTTATAACCGTGGACCTGTTTCCTGTTAATTTGCCTGTTGACAATTTTCCATAAGTTTTCAATCGGGTTCATGTCAGGAGACTGGTCGGACCATCTCATAATATAAACTTATTGTTCCAAAAACCAATCCTTCACAACTTTAAGGGTGTGTCTGGGGTCATTGTCATGTTGAAACTGCTAATCAGGCTGCATTTTTTTGGATAGCGTGAGGTAACATTTGGGTTTGCAATATATTTTTATATTGGAACCCATCCATGTTCCCTTCTATTCTGTAAATAGGTCCTACTCCCTGACCAGAAAAGCATCCCCACACCATTATGTTACCCCACCATGCCTTACTGCACCCTGCAAATATCGACGGTCTAAACGCTTTTCTGTTGGCCTTCGTACACCTGTCATTCATCTGAGTTCTAAATAAATTTGGACTCATCTAAAACAATGTCGACTTCCATTGCTCTATAGACCAATCAATATGCAGTTTCGCAAGTTCCAAACGTGCTAACCTTTTTTTTTTTTGAAAATATATGGTGCTTTCGCAGCACGGAACCTAAAGAGACCAGCATCAATGGCGCGTCGTTGTACTGTACGCGTACTCACTCTTAGTTGTGAGCTATCTACATTTTTTTTTGGCTGATATCTTTGGAGATTTTTTTAACTCCCGCATTATTCGCAAGTCATCTTTTACAGAATTGACTCTATGGCGTCCTCCAATATTAAGATTTTTAACGATTCCTTCAGCTTTGTTCTTGCGTAAAATAGCAGAAGCAGCTGATTTTCCTAGAGAATAATTTGTGCAAAGCTCCTTTGCCTCACATATTTTGTGAATTCCCTTGCAATTAATAATTTAAGTTCAGTTGAACATATTTTGCCTAAAATTTGTATCTAAAATAATTTTTTAGTAGCATTATTTGGGAAAAGTTTATAAATTTCCCAACATACCCGTTCCCATTAAAATAAACAATTCGAATAAGTGTGATCTACGATTAATCATTATAAGTACCTGCAAAATTCTTTTCTCACCAGATAACTGTAAATTAATTCATTGGAAATGGTTATTTCGATATCCAAAGTGTTAGTCCAATGAGTTATGTCGCACAAATTTTTTACTTTTTTCCCTTCTGTTATAATTTGTAAGTCTTACATAAAAATTGGATAATATAATTGCATTGTTTCTTAATATAGAATATGTAATCTTTCTTTTGCAAAAAAAAATAGTTTTCTAATGCATCTACGGAAAAAGTTATGATGGAATATGTGTGAGACTCGAGTTAGTCCAATGAGTTTTGTCCGACACTGTACATACATTTATTGTATGTATGTACTCGGTGAAATTTCTATTATGCATATAACATATGTTTGTATATACATATAAATAATATATATACATGCGTATGTATTTGAAATAGAACAGAAGTGCACCAGTAAATCATTGTTTAGGGGATGATATACATACAAACCGAACGCTGTCGATAATTTCATCATAATTGATCATTGAAGCATGATAGCAGAACAAGTGAAATACGTAAAATCGTGGCCCGAGTCAGCTGGCGCGACCTATCTTATGGGCGCGCAATGTAACTGAACAGTGAAAAACGCTACTCCCTTCTCTCTTTGACGTGGGATGACGTGAGAATCCACGACATTTGGATTTTGCCGCAGAATCGTGGCAGCTGATTGCTCTCTCACAACGCAGGGTTGTCAATATCGATATACTGCAGTAATTATCAACTTTTATAATTCAATCTGTTTGAAATTTTCTTAAAATAACTCAAAATCAGAGTCGAATGCTTTTATTTATAAATATATAAACTATTTTTAATAGTTTGTTTTCAGTTTTGATATTTTATATTGTAAAAAATTGTAATTGTAAACATAGATGTGTACAAAGCTACATATGCGTATTGAGCAATGGCAACATTGTTCAAATGAAAACAAACAAAGATTAATTTCTGATTTCTGCGTTTTTCCTACGTTCTCCACTGTGCACACATTTTGCCGATGAGGAAGGAAAAGGAAAGAAGGCAGTAGCGTTTTTCACTGGTTCTGCTATGAGTATGCATCACTTCGGGTATTTTCTGCTGATGCGAGTTAACGACATAGCCTCGCTCCGTGTCACACACACTCACATACATCTTATCTCCTAATATACATTCCGAACAAAGGCGAACTATGTATGTAAACCGATAGAACTCGCTTTGACATGCACTATCAGTCGAACAATAGAAATGAACATGCATTATCTAGAAAGGCATTCTCAACATGTAAACAACAAACATCTGGCAATGGAATAATCCACTGCGATAACCAACTCCGCATCTCAAGTAATAGCAAGATAGCAGATATCGAATTACGACAAAGAAGTCGCATGCAGATAACAGCAGCCGCATTTCATTAGTATAAATAGCTGTAAGATCTTATATTAAAAATTAGTTCTTAAGAATATCAATAAAGGCACGCATTTCGGCGTATAAATAAAATTGTTTAAATTCTTGAACTCATATCGTGTAAACGATATTAACTGGGGGCTCAACCAGTCTGTAAGCCATCTCTATCCATTGAATAAAACGATAGAAAAAATTCCACGGGAAGTAGGACTTCCAGCACTAGATCTTTGAAAAAGGTGCTTAAAATTGAACAAAGATAAAATTAATATTCCTGCAAAATCTGGAAAAAAATAACGGATAAGTCTTGATATATAGATAAAACAGTCAAGCAACGTTATATCAACGGATATCCCAACACGCTAGAATCTCAAAAAAGGAGACAAAAGCCGTTCAATTTGCGTCGTCCCCTATTGAACACCGACGTCAAGATGACAACACAAGAAATCGCAAGCTTGAGAGCACAAATCGCTGCTCTGACCACAACGCTCACTGAAACTCAACAAAGATTGAATTCGTTGGAAACCCACGCAACACCTAACGTCACAGTCACAAACCAATACCAGGACTGTACGTTCATAAACAAATCAGGTATATGCTGATCGTTAGTGATTCAAAGTTGTTCTCTATCGCTGATTTAAAGACAAACGGTTCGATTCGTGTACATGAACCGAACTGATAAAATCAGACAGTGTAACAGATCAATACCCGGTTATGAACAAAAATTTATTACTCGTTGCGGTTCTCTGGTGCCTATATTATTTACTCATACATACTCGTATCGCTTTATCTCATGTCTGCCTATGATTTGGAATAGTTATTAAAATTATTGAACAAATAATCGGATATTTTTGTCTTAAATTATATTTAGTTCGATAACGTTTCGAACCACATAACTGAGAGTTTAAAAAATATAAAATTATTGAAACTTGACATTTTTATCATGTTTAAGAAATATATTCTATAAGATTGTGAAAAAAAATCGGAATTTTATTGGATCATTATAAAGATCTTAAAAATTGTAAAAACTTAAATGTTTTTGCAATTTATTTATGTTCTTAAAGTGTATTGGTTAAAGACAACAGTGATACAAATATACATTTGTTTAAATAGATAATTGTTTAAGCCAAAACGTTTTGTCCATCCAAAAATATTATGCAATATTGCGGCAGTATGAATTTATTTCATAATTTATTTCACCCGCATAAAATTTTGAAAAGTATACATTTTTATGATGATTTTAATTTAAAAATTTTAGACTAAAAATTAAAATTTCATTTATTAATCCCCATGTTGAAATTTTTTTTCCAAAATGTTTAGGAAAGTCAAATGTTACTTCAATTGTTAATTAATGCATTATTTGCAACACTGTCAGTTATGCAATTCGCTATACAGAGGAAGGTAAATAAAAAATAGGAAAATTTATTACATTTTCCAAAAATAATGACATTAAATGTGTTATGATTATTCATTAAATTAATAAAATAAAGTGTACCTGTTCCGAAAACATACAAAATATTTGTCATATATGATTTTAATAGTGCTTTAAAAATTTACTGACTTTTATTATATTTATGTATATAAAAATTTTAAGGGAATTTTATGGAAATGGCTCAAAAGAGTTACAGTTATGATAAAAATAAATGATAATAAGGTAAATATAAAATATAAAATATTTTTTAATTTGATCTAGAAAATACTCGAAAATACCTATTTAATGGTATATTGATGTCAAACTTATTACATAATGTAAGTTTTTTTTTATAGACATTGATAATCTTATTTTAGGCATTTTCAATTCAAGCGATAAAAAATAAACACTTAATAATTGCTAGTTAAAAAATTATAAAATTGGAAAATAAAATAATTGGAAAGTAAAATTCAATTTAGATTCCTAATTTTTACAATTCACATTTAATATTTTCTTGATTTATGCACATAAAAAATAATTAAAAAGTTGTGTAATAAATACAATGATAAAAATTGTATCAAATAGTTGAAATACATATGTTAAATTTCTGTATTTAATAATCATATTTGTTGGTAAACATATTAAGAGATACTTTCACTACAAAAAATTAGCAAAATACAAGTATGTATACATAACTATGAACATTTGCACCTATCCATATGTACATACATACGCCTATGTGTGATACTCGTTCATGCACATAATGTGCATCTGTGCGTAACTTTGTTCGCCCAAAAATACACATCAACGATTGTGAGTGCACATTATGCTATTTAGTACACACATATGTATGTACAAAGATGCATATGTTTTCCTAAACATACAGTACAGAGTACATAAATTGCTTGAACCAATATTTTTTTTTTTTCAAAGGACAAAAAGTAGTTCGAATTTTTATATTTATGTACGGATGTCTCACACACTCTACACTAACAGAATGGTGAAACTTTTAATACAAAATTTGTTTATTTATGGTTTAACTATAAATTATAAACAAAAAAATAACACTTTTGTTGAATCATTTCAATCGAAAACTTAACAATATTGCAGTAAGTCCTGTATCAAGTATGTTAATATCACCTATGAGTGTATGTATGTATGTATATACATACGTGTGTATGTGGGTAGCTAATTAATTTGTGGATTTGCACTTATGGCATGTAAGCTCGTTGACTTAGTCAAGTGGGTATTACAGAGGTCATTATTCAGCTATGACTCGGCGAACCTTATGTGAAAATAAACTTTTAGCGCTTGAAGTCAACACACACTGAAAATGTACCTCTTTTTCTTAAAACACTGACAACTTTTCTTACAATCACTTTTGAAACTTTTCAGTTTTGTTACCATGTATTATCTCATTTGACTTAATTTTGATGCCAACAACGTAATGTGCCTTTTTCTTTATTACAAACAATTTTTTATGCTTCAGCTTGAAACTATTCAAATGCAGATATCACAGACACCAAGCGAAACCCACTAAAGTATATTATTTTTGTAACGCACGAGACTCTATCGACACTGATTCCGACGTAGTGATGCGTTGTCGGGCATTGCTCCACTGCGAATGCGCGCACGATATCTGGCCGATGAGTACCACAAGTTGAAAACAGCAATTCAAGACGTAGGCTCACTCAGAAAGAGATTTCTGCCGCTACAACTACAACAACAACGGGTAAAGATGTCGAAGCACCAAGCACGTCAACAAGCAGTACATGTTTCTAGATGTGTGCACACCAATGTAAAATAGTGTACGTACATACATATAAACTATGTACATAACATACTTAAGTTGATGTTGATATGCTGAATACAATGCTCGCGACAGACCGCAAACTACATATGTCAAATATTAAAATACACACGTTCTTATGGACACTGTTATTTTGACAGCTGCACGACTACACGACTGCAGGCCGACGTTTGTCGCTCTCGCTAACTTCAATATTTTCCTATATTTGCCAACGACAAGAGGACGACAAAAGAGTTGACAGTAGAATGGAAGATAGAGAGATGAGGAAGAGTGGTGATGCCACTAATATGTAAAATCTAAATTATTCACAGCTCTGACAAACTTGACGTTATTTTACAAATAAAAGCATAAAATAGCTCTATTATAGCTCTATTATATCATTTGTAATAACAACCGATAATTTAAAACAAAAATATATACCAAGTTACTTATTTTTTTGCATAAAAAATTTCACTTTCAACAAAATATTAAAATTTCATTGAAGTGCAAGGTATTATTATGGCCACAACGAAATTATGTACATGCAAAATGGAGAGCTGTGTTGTCTTGTGTACATGCGTTCATGTAGTAGGATGCACAACGCCATTTTCAGTTTACTGTCGTGCTGCCATGTCGTGTCGCGAGCATTGTATTCAGCACTTCAAGCGCTTGTGAGTGGCAGCTAGGTGAATGGCTGAGCGTTGCTTAAAGAGCGGAATGGGCAGTGGTCATCAGAGTTTAAAGAACGGAGAAACAGATAGCAACGGTAATACTCAAACCGATATTTTTCATTTTTGGTATGGACAATGGCTGAGAATAGCACTCATAACTTCAAGAAACGAGCCAAAGGTCATAGTCGCACTGGAGGAAATTCTGAAATATTAAGTGGTTAGGTATATTTCACAGGTTCCAATAAACGCTATTTTTTCTTTTTTTAAAATATATGCAATCATATACATACATTATGTAAGTATGCAATTCATCATATATAATATTCATATTTAAATATTTTGTGAAATTTTTATTTAAAAATTACGAAAACTCCCAAAGCATCGCGTGCTTTTCGCAAAAAAAAAAAAAATCACACATTCTTCGGTCAATTTCACTGTTAGTTAATAAAGAATTATTTTTAACTTTTCATTTTAAAATGCTTTAAAAGCGTATATTTTAGTTTATTTAATATTATTTAGCCGCATGGGGAATACATACATACATACTAGGGTGATTCAAAAAAATTTTTTTTTTCGTTTGGTACTCGGAAAAATAGGTGCCTAGACACCTCTAAGAAAGCCTCTCCAAGCACGAGTTCTTAATTGTAACAGGAAGGTCCTCCTACATACAGTTTTCTATTTTTTCTTATTATCAGATAGAAAAATTTATATCTCGCTTCCAACTACTTTAAAAAATATGTATCTTGTTCCTTAGATTTTGTAGGAAATTGAGTGCTCTACAAAAAAGTTCTCATATGATTTTTTCGTAAAACCAACCGTTTAAAAGATATTAACGGTTGAAGTTTGATTATTTTTGGGAAATTTTTTTATTTCTTATGAATTTTATAACTCAAGGAAAAAAATCATACGCTGAACACAATGGTTGCGACACAACATTGCATCACGACAGTGAATTGAAAACGGCGTTGTGCATCCTACTACCTGAACGCATGTACACAAGACAACACAGCTCTCCATTTTGCATGTACATAATTTCCTTGTGGCCATACTAATACCTTGCACTTCAATGAAATTTTAATATTTTGTTGAAAGTGAAATTTTTTATGCAAAAAATAAGTAAATAGGTATATATTTTTGTCTTAAATTACCAATTGTTATTACAAATGATATAATAGAGCTATAATAGAGCTATTTTATGCTTTTATTTGTAAAATAACGTCAAGTTTGTAAGAGCTGTGAATAATTTTACATTTTACATATTAGTGGCATCACCACTCTTCCTCATCTCTCTATCTTCCATTCTACTGTCAACTCTACTGTCGTCCTACTGTCGCAGGCAAATATAGGAAAATTTTAAATTTAGTGAGAACGACAACTGTCGGCCTACCGTCGTGTAGTCGTGCAGCTGTCTAAATAACAGTGTCCATAAGAACGTGTGTATTTTAATATTTGACAGCTGTCGGTTGTCGTCTGTCGCAACCATTGTGTTCAGCGTATCAGTATGAATGATGAAACTCATAGGTTTCTTGAGAGGCTTTCTTAGACCAAGACCATTCTTTCAAACTTTAACTGTTAATATCTTTTAAACGGTTGGGTTCACGAAAAAATCATATGAGAACTTTTTTGTAGAGCATTCAATTTCCCACAAAATCTAAGGAACAAGATATTTTGTCAAGTAGTTGGAAGCGAGATATAAATTTTTCCAACTGATGATAAGAAAAAATAGAAAACTGTATGTAGGAGGACCTCCCCGTTACAATTAACAGCTCATGCTTGGAGAGGCTTTTTTACAGGTGTCTAGGAACCTATTTTTCCGAGTACCAAACGAAAAAAAATAAAAAAATTTTTTGAATCACCCTAATACATACATACATATGTACGTACAAACTGACAGGTGAAGCTAATAAAATTTTATAAAATACAGGGATCCAAATATTTAGTGTCTGCGTCCTTGAAAAGTTTTAGCTCAATTTCGAAAATTTTTGGGCAGAATATCAAAACCTGACGGGCATTACTTGTGCAATGTCTTATCCGACACATTAGTGTTTGAATACTGGAAGTAAAGGAAGCAAGTGGAATTTAAAGTATGGAGTGTTATGTAGAAAGTAGATGCGTTTGTCAGATCACGCCCATTTTCTTGGGATACTATATGATAGAAATTCCTCTCATACCAAATTTGGTTGAAACTGGTATCTCAGGAACCAAGATCAATTTTTATAACTGTTCTTATATCTTAAGCCATTTTGAGAATGCTCACTTTTAAAAAATTTCAGCCAACTGGTGTAGTTATGGCACTTTATAGATTTTCGTTTAATGGCGTTTAGTGGGTGTGGAGGTGATCCGAGTATGATACAAATTTCTTTTGGGTGTCAAGAAATATATTGTATGAAGCAAGTTTCATCTCAATTACCCAAGTTATCGTAAACGGGATTTTTGCACATACAGGTGAAGCTGATGAAAACGAAATATTGGGTAATCGAAAAAGTCTTTTCCTTTGAAGTTCCAGTTTTGGAATTTCTGTATTCAAGCGAATCAGTTAATAGCGAAAATGTGTAGAGGCTGCCGGAGATTAATTAAAATAAATTAATAAAGCTTATTTAATTCGTTAATTAAACCATAGATTTCTAAGAAGATCTGAGGTAAAAATGTTAAGAAAAAAATAATAAGAATAATGTGAATTCTGTTAAATTATGAAGTGCACGTGGTATTTTTTGAATATCTGATAAGAAAGAATGAGTCTTGGTTAAGTTAATCAGAACTTAGCTGACAGACAGCTGCTAACCAGACGTTGAGAAAACGGTTTTTAGTATATCGTGTCACTTTGTAAAATAAGACAAATTAGCGATCAGTATATGAAACGTTTTAACGCAGCTTTTCTAACGAATCATCCTAAAGGTTGTTTGGCTAAGAAAAGTACAAACAATTAACAAGAAAATCATATTGTTTTTTTAAATTGCTCATCAGAATACATATCAATAGAGAATATTTAGGCTTTAATGAAAGCCAAAATATAAAAAAAAACTTAGCGGCAACAAAAGATTTCAATGGGCTACTCCAACATACCTGGATGTTGCTTCCTGCTATTTAAATTTCGCGTTAATTTTTGAACGCATGTAACTATGCCCCATCATTAATACTAATTTCTAGCCAATTTTGAAAATTACACCATATTTTGGCTAATTAAGTTTGAATTTTACTTTCATTGGTACCGTTAGTTCTCTTTATTAAAATAAATTGAATATTTGCAAAAAGGTCATAAATAATTAGTTTTTGCAAGCATTAACGGTTTTACAATGTTTGCGGTATTTGGCGAAAACCATTAAAAACTATAGTAAATGAAAGTCAATGTTGCATATCTACATATGCTGCTTCATAATGATACATGATCGCTTGACGGACGAAAGTTGAACATATTAATTAAATTGGTATCATCAACGGGCAAAATGTGAACTTCCAAGTATACAAAATAAAGCTGTAATTCATTATACGTATGCTTCGACACAAGGTTAAATTTTAGTATTGCAAAGCAGGAGTACGAGTATTGACCTCATATATAGTACGTAGAATTCAAACCAGTTCTTTTGTTTTGACATTACTTTACGTATCTTAGATTTCTATTGTATTTTTTATAATTTTATTACATGTATAATAACTTTTGCCACCTATGGGTTGTTTGTATCACCCAAAACTAACTAACTCCGTCCGTGGCGTACTTGGCACAATGTTTCACGGCATCGTCATGCGGTTGTTGTAGGTGGGCGTAATCTGATCACTGCCATGTCCACAAAGTATTATTAAGCGAAAACCTACAAAGTGCCGTAAATAAGTACGAAATTAGGATAAAGAACTGTAATTGGTACAGGGAATTTATAAAATTCGGCGAAAAATTGACATAGTTCCCATATGATAAACAAATAACATCCAGGTGACTTTACTCCATATGATTATTGATGCTCTGTAAGGTACTTTAATGTATCCCAGGGAACATTTTATCAGAATTGTGACGTGTTAATATTTTGTAGTATTGGCAAAAATAGATAAAATCGGGTCGATACTACATGTGATCCTCTGGTTGAGGATAAAATACTCGGTTAGCCCTTCCTTACTTGTTTATCAGTATATCTCCTCTGAATCTATTGTTGGGTGAAACATATTTATAACAATATATTTAGTAGTCATATGTGACTTGGTCTACGAAAAGGGGGCTTAGGTGTCAAAAAATCAATTTTTTTTTTTTGACACCTAATCCCCCTTTTCGTAAACCAGGTCACATATATCAAACATGTGTTGACTCTTCCAATTGCGTCCGCTTGGCACTAGTATGTACATATGTGTAAGTAAGTGAATACTTGTGAGTTCGTACACACATACATGTATGCGTGTGTCTATAAAAATTGTTTAATTACGAGTATACCACAAATGGCTATTGTTCGGCGCGTGAACTCGTTAAAAAGTAACCAACTTCCAGAGCACACACCGGCGTACAATCAGGCTCACTTTTTTTGTTAACTGCAGATATGCTCTTATTTGCTAATAGCTTCATTTATAAGCGCATCCATTTTTCAATTGAAATGGAATTACTGTCAATCAGTGTTACGCAATATTTTTGTACGTTGTATAAGATTCTCTTCGGTACTCATTGCTACAATTAGATTGTTTTGGTTAAGCCCTTGAAGTTATTACTTAATGAGTGACATATATATAATTGGAGAAGTTGTATAGATATCAATTTGCTATAATATGTACATTCGTATGTAAGCGTACCAAATATTTACACAACTTCCTCTTCCATTATGGTATATATGTACATACTTTTGTATATGGATATTTAAGTATGCAATGCTTTCATAGCACCATAATGCCGAGGACGTAAACTAATATTAAACGAATATATGCGACAAAGGAGACTAAAATCGACGGGTTCTGTTCATTGTGGTCGTGTGCTTGAAACGATAAACGATTTTATTATTGAGCAGCAAAATTCAAATAGTGTCACCGTTTTTTAGTTGTAAACATTGGTTTACTTTACAATAAAAACCCAAAAACATTTTATACACCCTGAACGGAATATAATAAGTAAACTTTTCAATTGACAAGGTATCTTCACAAAACTTGTCTCTTGAAAAATGCAATATCCGACGACATTTTTTAGATCGGTTCACCTTATCACATATGTAGCTGCTAGGAAAACTGAACGATCGGAATAAAATATGAGTTAGTATACTATTATCTCCTAAGTTATATTTAAGGAAATAATGTTTTCATTCGGCGTAAAACCCGGTTTTAGTATTTCTATCGATATGCTTGTGGTTGGTATCCTTAAGGGGTCAGTAGGGTAATCTTTTTTCAAAATTTTTTTTTTGCATTTTCTGTTTCCTTATACCCTTAGAATTAATGTAGAAACCTACTTTACCATTGGAAGGAAAAGGTCCAAAAATACTAATACCGCTCGACGTTCGGAGCGCTAGGAGTGCACACTTCTTTAAACTGGCTAACATGATTCCATTCAAACTACTCAACCGATTTGCTTAATATTTTTATATTATAATTTATTGACAATGTTGTGACAAAATTTATGTAAAAAACATGAGGAAAATTAAAAAAAACGTTAATTACTTTTTACATTTTAAGAATAAATTGGGTTTTTGTGTTTCAGATGATCCAAATATGAGAAATCGTGTCCGCCAGTGAAAAAAGCGCATCTCATACACCCAGCCATTTCTCCGACAAATGTCATCAAAAAATTCCGAAAAATACACTCCACGATATACATACCTCATGATCATGAAAAAATTTCTATTGTAGAATAAAAATTTCTATGGAAAAAAAGGCAAAAAAAACAGGCCAGATTACTCTACTGACCCCTTAATAAAAATGTATGGTTTAGGCAAATGATTTAATTGTACTTAAAAATCGTTAGCCCGAAACCGGTTTTAGACCTACAGCCCTTAGGCATTGTTGTTCAGAATTATGTATGTATCTATAGAACATTTTTCACATACGTTATTTTCTTGAAAAAAAAAACAACCCGCTCTAATGTAGAATGTAAGTACATGCACACGGTGTGATAAAAAGAAATATTATCTTGTTTAAGACAAACATTCCAGTTTTAACGAAATTTGAAGTATACACTTTCCTTTGCTTGGCTAGTTAAATACAGTTTCACGTTTCGGGCCACTGCTATTCTGGTCAAGTGGGCACCCACACTCGGTTACACAGTTACATTTAAATTTTTGGAAACACAGTGCTACAAAGAACGGCAACAAAAGTAATTATGAGGTGCTTATGCACATTAACACTATCAGATGATTACGGTATTATTATATTAGCCATGCGAAACAGTGGTTATTATACACAAACATTCGTACACACATCTAATTGCAGTGCTGAATGAGTTAAACTGCCTGACCATAATCTGCAACTTCTATATTTTCTCTATGACTATTTTTGTTTAGAAGTGAAAGCTATCTTATCAAGTATTTGATGAGTCCAAACTCAAATTATAAAAAATGCTGTTTATTATGGCGATGGAATTATACACGTCTATATGTATGCAAATATGCATGGATTCAAACCTACCTGTGGTTTTGCCTTTTTATAAAATATACGAGTGTTTTCAAATATTAGCAGAGCATGTGTGTATAATTACCAAAAATGTTATAATAGGTATTATACTTACATATATTTTTCTTCTTTATTCTCGTAGATCTCTCTTATTCGGTTATAGCCGAGTTTAAAACAGCGCGCCAGTCATTCCTGCTTTAAGCTTTTTGGAGCCAATTGGAGATTCCAAGTGTAGCCAGGTCATTGATTATTCCAACGTAGTGGAATCCTCTTATTTCCCCGGCGGGTACTACGTCAAATACTTTTACAGCTGGGGTGATTTCATTCATTCGGACGACGTAACCGCTGTCTCTTAATTCGCTGAACTACATACATTGCAAATGTCGTTTTATAACATCAGGTCATCGTTAAATCGAATACGATATTCGCAGTTGCGAATGCGCAGCTTTCGGAACTCGTAACGTCGAATCATAGCAGGAAGGGAATTATACTTGTAGAGTTTGGTCTTTGTCCGTAGAGAGAGAACTTTACTTTTCTCGTTCGCTACTTTCTTATCCAGTCTGGATAAAGCAGAACTAAAGGCGCGGATGTTAAGGCCAATGATATTAATATCATCGGCGTACGCCAGCAGCTGTACACTCTTACAGAATACTGTACTTGCTCGATATAAGTAGCAGCTCGAATTATTTTCTCCCGGAGTAGATTGAAGAACGTCTAAACACTGAACCTGAACTTTTGGTATTGCTCATCGTCAGTTCACACAGCCGAATTAGTTTAGCGGGGATTTCAAAATCAGACGTAGCATCATAGAGGCAGCTCCTTTTCAGCTGTCAAAAACAGCGTTGAAACCGACGAAGAGGTGGTGTGTGTCGATCCTCTTTTCTAAGCTTTGACGCATGGTAAATATCTGGTCAGTTGTTGATTTTCCAGGCTTGAAGCCACATACTGGTTCACACAGTACTCTCTATAAAAGCTTACATGCGATGTCGAGGAGTCTTATGACACGGCAGTTGGTGCAGATTGTTGGGTCTTTCGTTTTGTAGTTTGGGCAGAGCAAACTTAAATTCCAATTGTCAAACATGCTTTCGTCCGACCAAATTCTATAAAGAAAATGATGCAATTTTTCGTCGCCGTAATTGAATCGTAAGCGTAAGCGCCGGCAATCTATCGTAAGCGGGTAATTATTACTATTATTTGAACTTATTCATGGTCGGGCAATGGAATGTCCGCTCCATCGTCATCGACTTGCGAATCGGATTCACCATTTTCTGTTATGCTTTCACTGCCTTTCAGAAGGCTAGAGATGTGATCTCCATAGTTTTAGTATGCTCTGGGCGTCAGTCAGGAGACCACATCTGGTACAACTGATTTAAAGTCTTGAGATTTTAAATAAAAAATAAAAACGTAACGCGCTTATCTAAACGCCACCACGGACAACAGTGTAAAATATTAAAGACCATCTTTATTTTTTCTTTTAAATTAGGAAAATTTAAAAATAGAAAACCAAAATATTGTTATTTCTTAGAACAGTGTACAAACTTTCTGTGAAAAAATGTATCGGAAAAATAATTCGATCATACCATATATACTAAAATATTTAACATATTGTCAAAATAATTGCATATAAATGAGAAGATAATTTTTTTTTTTACAATAAAATATAATATTTATTCTCATATTAACAGTTTTGATATGCTTCTGTTTTACTTCGAATACTTTGAAGCTGTAATACCCTTCACAGGCGTATAGCAAAAATTAACCTGATCTGTGGCAAACTTATATATGAGCCAATCATGTTATAAAAATAGTTATAATCTCTAGTTATGTTAACAATGTAATCAAATTAATTCTAATAAAAGGGACTTTAAGGAATACTTTGTCATTTTCAAGCCACGATTTTTGTCAATCAAAGCATCAGAGTCATTAATATTCGGTTTTCTCTGACTCGTCAATCAAACTACATAAAAATTGAAAAAAAACTAAATAACATTTTTTTTTGTTTATTTTATTATTTAGAATAATTCAAAAGTAAATAGTGCACATAAACAAAAAAATAATATAGAATTCCATTCTAAAAAAAAGCAAATAACTTCAGGTACACATAAAACGAGCGTTCATTAATATTCGGTTTTTTGGTATTTAAGGCACAAAATTATTCCAAAAATTAATACCGAAAAACATTAATATTTGGTAGGATATCCCTTTTGTTTAAGCACTTCATTCAACCTATTTGGCATATTTTCAACAATTTTAGCAGTGTATGCCGGCGTTACATTATCCCATTCCTGCTGCAGCTTAATTTTCAGGTCGGTTACTGAATAAATCGTATGTTTGCGAATTTGACGACCTAATTCATCCCGTATGTTTCGGATCGTTATCCTAGTAAAATTTGAACGACTCTAAAATACCAAGTTTTTCTGCGCTACATTTTACGTTGGTTTTTAGGATATTAAGATACGACTCTTTGTTCATCATCCCATTAATAATAACTAGTTTCCCGACCCCTTTTGCGCCCATACACCCCTGTGGGCCTTAAATTTTTCGGTTGCAGCTCTTCATTAGGTTTTCGCCATACTTTTACACGTCCATCCGACACAAAGACGTTGTATTTGCTCTCATCGGCAAATAAAATGTCATTCTACCAACCCTTGGGTTTAGAAATATATTGCTTGGCGAATTTTACACGTGCTTGTCTGTTTTTTGGTTGCACCACAGGCTGACGTCGCGCAACTCGGCCATTAAAACCCCTAGCATTAAGGATTCTTCTGCTAGTAGACGACGAAACCTCTTTACCAAACACTTCCGCAATCTCTGTGGCAATTTTTGGTGCGCTTAAGAGTGGGTTTGCCTTTATTTTTCGTTCGACTGCCTTCTGCTCTCTCTCACTGAGCTTCTTAGGCTTACCCGGTTGTTTCAACAAATGTTCTCTTCCTTCGTTTTTGTACCGCCGAACAATATCTCCCACTGTATTGACTTTTATATTGGTCATTTCTGCAATTTTTTATACGATTCTCCATTCTTTTGATGAAAAATTACCAATTGAATTTGTTCCTGAGTAGAATTTTTTCCTTTGCGTTCCATTAGAATCTTCTGTCTGAAATCAAACTATTTGAAGCATTTCTAAATCAGAGTTAATGTTTATTTATAATACCTTAAACAAATTTTTTCAGAAAATCACTTTTAGCTCACTTTTTACTCACATAAACTCCAAGCGCGGGGAAAAACCGAATAAAAATGACGCGTCGTTTTCTAGTAAACTGTAAACATTGCACGGTTGTATATTACAGAATAATTCAAATACTCCAAAAAAATCCTGAACAAAAAGTATAGTCATTATTGTTTTAATTTTTGAAAAAAAAATTACTCATTTAATAATTATATTTAAAAATATGCACGTATTAAGTTAAAGAAAACTAAACTAGTTTTACAGTCAGATTTCAATTATCATAAGTTATAAAATTGGCATAAAATAGAATATGTGTAAAATTGAGGTGCATACATATGTATATGATATATTTAGTGATGGCAAATGACATAACGGCAATTCAAAGATAATACTTATTTCCATTAGCAATATTAACCCAGTTCCTCCATTTACGGAGTCGATATTATAGCCTTATTGACTTAATATATTAACTCGAAAGACTTGAGTTTACTCTGCCTAACGGTTTGTTAATATCATATTAAAATATAGACGCATCTAAAGTTGCATTGCAAGCATGTCTTTGACTGAGGCGTGTATAAGTATGTACATATACTCATAAGTTTAATAAATGATTCTATGCTAGAATGATATACACATATTTGCGCTTGCTGCCAACTCACATTCAAAATGCATTCAAACATCCATACATCCATACATCCATTTTCTGTACCATCTGGTTTTGCCCACAGCTTAAATGACCCAAATAGCAGCAGGATTGAATTGATGCGATGACCTACTTGGCTAAGAATGCACAGTTATTGTTATTGTATTAAGAAGAACGTCTGTGAACCTGTTTTTCAATGGAGTACATACCCTGTAGTGAAACTTTTATTATTTAGAAAAGTAATACTTTACAACTATGAATTGCTGACGGAAAACTAATGAATCAGAAAATGAAAGAAATAAAGAAAAGTCTGGTCTACAATAGTTTTGCAGACATAAGATAGTTTTTAGATATATGTATGTATGTATTTGTACCCACAGTTCATGAAAATATCAATAATTTTATAAGATTTGATCTCCTCTATTTTTAAATCTTTATTTCCATTGTACATTACAAAAATCAGAAAACATGAGATAAATGTCGAACACATACTATGTTATATTTCAATAAAACTACTTTTATGATTTTTTTATAAATTTTCTGTAAGCAATTTCTTTTTAAGGATAAACCGTAATATGATGATCTCAAAAACCTCTCCGTTCCTGTTTACAAAATTATCCAGATGACAACAAGAGCACATTCAATATTTTCATATATGTATATGGTCGTAATATGGACATTTGAAAGCATCAAAATTGGCCAACTGTGCCTACAGAAAGGACTTTGAAGGCCGAGCCGAGCATAATGCTTATTTTGATTAGGTCTAATAGCTTTTAGGTAACGCAGAGTGGATGTGAACGTAGATGACGAATATTTTTATTTCTAAATATGTTAAATATTTGTTTAACTTTGGAAAGCATCCCAATACAAATTACATTAAAATAAAATTGTGCTATTACATTCCTGATAAGGTTGAATACAAATTAACAAAAAATTGAAGTAATTTTATAAAAATACCAATAACTATAAGGTGAGATTTTAAAACTTTATTCAAATTATTATATTACTTCAGATTCTAATCGCATTTACACTCACACTTGTGCTCTTATTCGTAACAGTTTCTATTAACTGCGAAGGTTAAAGTAATACTTATCATTTTATTAAAAAAAAAAGAAATGTAATTAATTAAACAATGTTTTGTGAGAAAAATAAAAATTAGGACACAGTTTTAAAGCTGATTTCTCCCATTCGTCAGTTGTTTGTTCGGCTCGACTTAGAGCGTCCCCTCAGTAGGCGCCCTAAGATATCCAGAGCAACAAACAAATTTTGTTTTTGTAGAGCTCTGTTATCTTTTTCACCTTGGATTTAAGCCATCTTTAATTCAAAGTTTTTCATCAGTATGAGTCTGGCTAAGAAAACTATTTCCTAATGTCTCAATAACTATTAATACTCCTTTTATGGGTAAAAGAGAGTCGGCAGACCTGGTGGAAAAACTCCAATTTTACTCTAGTTTAAAGGTATACATACATATATGTATGTAGTTCACAATTAAACCATGTTACTGGTTTTTATGGTTTTCCACTACGAATATATTCCTTTTGCACAGATGAAGCCAATCGATTCTGTTCTTTGAGAAGATTGACTGCGATTAAGTTTTCCGTTTCACACAAAGATCTGCTGACTGTTCCTTCTTTTAAAAACTGTTTTAAACATACATATTTACAATATTGAATTCGTATTAGCTTCTTATAGTTCTAAGAATTTATCCTGAGATGTTCTCTGACAAAGATCGAGCGGCAGATGTACCACTTTATAATTTATTTCTCGATTGACCATTTGCACTACAAGTATTTACACGCACACATGTAAACAAGTAACCGATGAACCTGTAAAATCCGGTATGCGAGTGCATAGTTGTGCTACATTTTCGATGCCATCAGTAATGCCTACTAAACTAACAGACTAACAGAAGTGATGCAGCATAATCTAAGTCTGATATCATATGCCATATTACCGTTAAACGGAGCATTGCAATATCAAAGTAGTGAAAATTGTTTCATACTCACGTATTTGCCATCGGAAAATTCGAGTGTACGCATATGAGAGTATGCTTTGGCCGGTATATGCTTCTCTTATGTATTAGTGGAATAGAGATGTAAAAGAAAAAACGATTGGAGCAGCTGAACCGGTTTTATCTGGTCATGGCGACCGTTTGATGCAGTTGAACAGAACAAACCAATGCAAATAAATTATGCTCTGCTGAACAGTTGGGACGAGTCACCTTGATCGGTTATTTAAATGCATACATCTCCTTACATATAAGACATACACAGCTTTAAACTATTACTCTGGCATTTGTGTACTAGATCATGGCCTTCAAAAATACACTGAGTGTATATAAATCCCAGAAAGCATAAAATGAAAATTAAAAACCAGACTATATAGATTTTTTTAATACTAGTAATATTACAGTATTTTTTATAATATTTATACATATATAACTAGAGGACCCGTCCACGCTTCACTGTGGCATGTACTACTACCATCTATATAATTTCCATTAGTTGGATTATAACTATTAGTTAATGAGATATAGCATTTTGTGAAGCAACTTCTAGTAGTTTACAAAAAAGTGGATCATAAAGCATTTCGTGTATTAATAAAGCATTACTTTTTTGGGGAAAATTCACAGCTCCATCATTTCCCACTGGGTTCCAATCGACAGTCCTTCTAGTGGACTGCACATGATGAACCGGTCCTCAGGCGTGGAAAGGCAAAAAACTCGGTTGGAAAAGTTATGATATCAGTCTTTTGGGATGCACGTGGTATAATACAACTCAACGACTGATTACTGAGCCAGTTATAATCTATTTCACTGCGTATTTGGTTGCAGTTCTTTTCTACTATTCCAAATACTAAGCAATTGTATTATTTTTGAGGAAGAATCTGTTTAAAATTGCACTCATATCTTCTAATGATTCCTACAAACATGAATTTTGAAAAAATGCTTATAATTTGAAATATAAATTTTGTATTTATGAGTTGTATTATTGAGTTATGGTGTAACTAACACAACTTTCTTTTATATACATATGTATGTATGTAGATATTTACTGGTATTATTGGTAGTCTGGTGAAGTGGGCAACAATTTCTAAGGTTCTCTACAGACATATGCACACTCCTTCGATCAGTATCAACAAGCTATGGTATGTTGGCCGAGATCGCACCTTAACCAACTTTGTTAAGTTTCTGATAAGAATTCCTCTCAAACCAAAAACTTGGGGGAAGTGAACGAAAATCGAGAGCGTAGGAAAGAAGGAGAGCTGCTATGTTCTGCAGTCATACTATGAAGGAAATGTAGCAAACAGCTCTTATCGGATTCGTGTTTACTTCTTCTAGTTTTGAATGTTCGCCAATGAAGATAAGAAAAATCGTAATTATGGCTGCACCGAAGTTGCAACTCCCTTGGCAGGTGTATTTCTTATAACAAATATGTATATATACTATTGTGATTAAATTGAAAGGTGAACTTTGTCCCTTTCATCTCCTTTAAAGTAATCCCCTCCCTCTGCAATACACTTATGCCAACAAGTTTTCCAGTCATCATAGCACTTGGAAAAATTCTCCGTCGTGATGGCCATCAGAGTCTTCTTCGATTCGGCTTTTACATATATCCTCAATTGAGTCAAAACGATGTCCTGTGTGTTCGCTGAATAGTCAGAAGTTACACGAAGGTAAATTAGGCGAATGCAGTGGTTGCGGCACGATATGAGGTGGTGCATTTCATTGTTCAATAAATTCAAACATAGTAAAAATCGAAGAATTCACTTTCAAATACTAATGAATATTTTGACGTGAAATTTGACATAGATGTAACTAACAGTACTACCAACTTACAGAAAAAACAACTAATGATTCGAAAACACGCGAATTCACCTTTATCACAGTTGTATGTATATAACTACATCTCAAAACGTAAAAAACCTTCAAGTCGAATCACTAATAACAAGAAATTACGATCTTTATTTAAACGATAACAGCATCATTTATTGTATATTTCATTATAAAACTTAGTTTATCAGTCTACAAGTTTACTTCTACATTATTTCAATTGTCATTGACAAGCAATTTATTGGAATATTCCATCAATTAATTCCTTTGATAGTTGTCAAAAACAACATCAGTTCTTTACTTGCTAATTATTGCTAGTTTCTGAGTTCTTTGCCTTTCAATTTTCAAATTTCTTAAGCCTTACAGCTTCCTTCCTAGTAATAATTCGCTAAGTGATATATGTATGTATGTATTTATGTCGACTGAAGGGCATCATAGATGTCAATGAGAGCCACTCTTTAGACACGTTGTTTGGTTCCAGGCTCTTCACCTTGTCAACAGGAGCCCCTAAGTGAGAGGAGACGGATGACTAAGATTTATTTAGAATTTAGCAACGTCCTTTGCGTAGTCTATAGCTAAAGAAGACTTGGTGTTCATTTTTCCCTCCAAGTTTTCGAAAAATGTACTTACCACATACTTTTTGCATATAAATGGTCCCGCTAGCTATGACATCTCAGCGTGCAGATCAGTGATTAACAACATGCCTTTGCTGCAGACATACTGGGCCCTCAACAGTATTTTTCGGCTACCACAGAAGATTTTCCTAGAAGTTTTTAGTTTTATTTAACTCAGACTGTATACGGTCCTGTCTTATACGACGCCCAACCGTCGCTAGAATGCCTTCTACGGAGTATAAAATCAAAAAGAAACTCAACTGTAGTATTTATTACATCGCAGATAAGAGTCTCATATTAGTGTCCTAGTCCGTATTCATGGAGGCCGGTTTCGACCTTCCTTCTCCTTCGTCCGTTTTCAAGCTTCGTTTTTATTGTTATTTATGTTTGTGAGGTTCACCACTCAGAGATGCGATCCATAAGAAGCCAACGCAAAGGTTAACGCAACCTTATGAGGCAACGCGTTTGGAGCACACCAGATTAAAGAGACAAGGCGGAAAGTAAGGGGGACATATTTAAATAGGATGGTAGCAGAATACTACAACCACCAGCGCAGGGTTCAACCGTGCAAGTCCGTGTAGATCAAAGGGTAAAAATAATCTATAGGGGATAAGACCGTGGAGGCCACAGGTCATTTAGCGGTTCGCAGAATGCACCGATCTGAAGAAACTCTCCATTACATCCTTACAAGTTATTAAAAACAAACTTTTTATAGGCGGAATAAATTTTTTGTTTAAATTTGATGATGTAATTAGTTTACTTTCACATAAATGTATAAACACTAAATATAAATATGATTGTATTTATTTCATGTTTAAAATTAATAAATATTACTGGAAACATCCTAACAATTTTACATCATTTAACCATCCACTTAATTAGTAATTATTTTGGAAACCTCCTCTAGGTAGCTTAAGAACAACCGTTTGAAGGCGAGCTAAAGTGAGAAGGCGAAATATTCCCTACTTAGGGTTGTGCGCTGGGTTTGGGACCCCCAATGAAAGGAAACAACAAGCCTCGGATAAGTGACCCCCCTTCTGATGACGACCATGGCAAACGAATTGAGGACTATGATTTGAGGGCATGCACCTGGAATGTCCGGTCCCTTAATTGGGAAGGTGCCGCTGCCCAGCTGGTTGATGTCCTCGTAAAGATAAAGGCTGACATCACCGCCGTCCAAGAAATGCGATGGACGGGACAAGGACAGAGACAAGTAGGTCCTTGTGGCATTTACTACAGTGGCCATATAAAGCAGCGCAAGTTTGGTGTTGGATTCGTGGTGGGAGAGAGACTCCGTCGTCGAGTACTATCATTCACTCCTATGAATGAACGTCTAGCCACAATCCACATCAAAGCGAGGTTCTTCAACATATCGCTGATATGCGCCCACGCCCCGACGGAAGAGAAAGACGATGTGACCAAAGATGCCTTTTATGAGTGCTTGGAGCGCACTTATGAGAGATGCCCCCGCCACGATGTCAAAATCGTGCTTGGCGACTTTAATGCCAGGGTAGGCAAAGAAGGTATCTTTGGCACTACGGTCGGCAAATTCAGCCTCCACGAGGAAACATCCCCAAATGGGTTGAGGCTGATCGACTTCGCCGGGGCCCGAAATATGGTTATCTGTAGTACTAGTTTCCAGCATAAGAAGATTCATCAAGCTACCTGGCAGTCTCCGGATCGAAAAACCACCAACCAGATCGATCATGTTGTGATAGACGGAAGACACGTCTCCAGTGTTTTAGATGTGCGTGCTCTCCGAGGTCCTAACATTGACTCGGACCACTATATTGTTGCAGCCAAGATTCGCACCCGCCTCTGACAAGGCGACTCCCTATCGTGCGACTTCTTCAATCTGCTGCTGGAGAAAATTATTCGAGCTGCAGAACTTAATCGAGCAGGTACAATCTTTTATAAGAGTGCACAGCTGCTGGCGTATGCCGATGATATTGATATGCTCGGCCTCAACACCCACGCCGTTAGTTCTGCTTTCTCCAGACTGAACAAGGAAGCAACGCAAATGGGTCTGGCAGTGAACGAGGGCAAGACGAAATATCTCCTGTCATCAAACAAACAGTCGTCGCACTCACGAATTGGCTCTCACGTCACTGTTGACAGTCATAACTTTGAAGTTGTAGATAATTTCGTCTATCTTGGAACCAGCTTTAACACTACCAACAATGTCAGCCTGGAAATCCAACGCAGGATTACTCTTGCCAACAGGTGCTACTTCGGACTGAGTAGGCAATTGAAAAGTAAAGTCCTCTCTCGACGAACAAAAGCGAAACTCTATAAGTCGCTCATAATTCCCGTCCTGCTATATGGTGCAGAGGCTTGGACGATGACAACAACCGATGAGTCGACGTTACGAGTTTTCGAGAGAAAGGTTCTGCGGAAGATGTATGGTCCTTTGCGCATTGGCCATGGCGAATATCGCATTCGATGGAACGATAAGCTGTACGAGATATACGACGACATTGACATAGTTCAGCGAATTAAAAGACAGCGGCTACGCTGGCTAGGTCATGTTGTCCGGATGGATGAAAACACTCCAGCTCTGAAAGTATTCGACGCAGTACCCGCCGCGGAAAGCAGAGGAAGAGGAAGACCTCCACCAAGTGGAGAAGGACCTGGCTTCGCTTGGAATATCATAATCCGCGCAAAGGATCATAAGTTTTCCACAGAACCTGTCTCTCGAAATCTCGTAACGTCGACTCATCAAATGTTGTCATTGTCCATGGCTCTGCACCATAGAGCAGGACGGGAATAATGAGAGACTTATAGAGTTTTGTTTATCGTCGAGAGACGACATAACTTTTCAATTGCCTTCTTAGTCCGAAGTAGCACCTGTTGGCAAGAGATATTCTGAGTTGGATTTCGATACCGACGTTGTTGTTGATGTTGATGCTGGTTCCATGATTGACGAAATTATCGACGACTTGTGAGAGGACTGTTTGTTTGATTAGATTGAAGAAGTCACACGAATGGGAGTCACCTTTTCTGAAAACTTGTTGGTATAAAAATGAGACATCGCGGCATAAAGGCACCACCTTTTAGTGCGGTCGAAAGCAGTTTTGAAATCAACGAAGAGGTGGTGCGTGTCGATTCTCTTTTCATGGGTATTTTCCAAGATTTGACGCATGATGAATATCTGGTCAGTTGTTGATTTTTCAGCTCTATAGCCACACTGATAAGTTCCAATCAGTTTGTTGACGGCGGGCTTTAATTTTTTACACAATACGCTCGAGAGAACCTTACATGAGATGTTGAGGAGGCTTATTCCACGGTAGTTGGCGCAGATTGTGGGGTCTCCCTTTTTGTGGATTGGGCAATGCACACCAAAATTCCAATAGTCGGGCATGACTTCGTCCGATCATATTCTACCAAGAAGCTGAAGCATGCTCCTTATCAGTTTTTTACCGCCGTGTTTCAATAGCTCTGCCGGCAGTTCGTCGGTCCCCGCCGCTTCGTTGTTCTTCATAAGGGTAATTGCTATTCGGATTTCTTTATGGTCGGGAATGAAACGTTTGCTCCATCTTCATCGATTGGGGAATCGGGTTCACCATCTCCTGATCTTATGCCTTCACTGCTATTCAGCACGACGGAGAAGTGTTTCCCTCATAATTTTAGTATGCTCCGGGCATCGGTTACTGAATCACCTCTGGGGGTTCTACAAGAGTATGCTCCTTGTGTCTTGAAACCTTCTGTTAGCCGCTGCATCTTTTTATAGAATTTTCGACCATTACCCCTGTCGGGCAGCTTGTCAAGCTCTTCATACTGACGCATTTCGGCCTCTCTTTTTGTTTGTTTTTAAATGGGTATCGCTTCTCTCTTCAGCACCCGGTATCTATCCCATTCCGCACGTTTTGTGGTCATAGTATTACATACTTCAAAAGCACTACTCGTGTAAAGCCTTATCTCGTTATATTAATTGCTTGTTGATTTCTATGCCGGAAAGTGGAAGAATCAAATGGAATTTGAAATTGTTTTACATAGGAAGCACTTTTCATATACATATTATATACTTAGTTTGGTTGAAATACATAGGTCGATCAGGTAACGAGATTTTCATTCAAAAGTGGGTGGTACCATGCCCATTGTCCAATTTCGAACCCAGCTTCTATAATGCTGTTTCAAACTCTCTCGGATATGAAATTTAATGTCTCTTACATGTTTAGTTATTGATTTATCGCGCTTTTTGTAGTTATTAACAGTACCGTTATATAAAGAGTGTGCGGGGTTAACATCCGACTTCATCAATTTTTACACTGTCAGTAGGAGTTCTTATGGAATTTTTCTTGTGCAAATTTGTTTATTTCAGCTTGAATGGTTTGAGAGATATGTATGTACATTAAACTTAATAGGGGGGAGCCACACCCAAGTTTCAGGTGCTCCTTGATTCTACGAAGCTTTTGGCAAATTACAATTTTATATTTTCTTCTGGCACTTTTTTCATTCCGATATCTCGATTATTTTTAGGTGATACAAACAACCGTTAGCCTCCTTATACCATATACAAATTTTCAAATTTCCTGTTAACTTTGTTCTCTATAAAGTGTAAGACACATTAACTAAGTTAAGTGAACGTATATTAATGAATAAAAAATGTTCACGAAATGCCGCAACTCTCATATGACCTCAGCAGTCAATGTGTATGTAAGTTCACTTAATTAAATGGCATGTAAACATGCGTTATATTTACTGAAATTCAGTTAACAAGTAGTTTTAAACATAAACAGATCCATATCCCTTTCATAATGATTTTTATTTTTTTTCTTTTCCTCATACATCACCCTTTGGGTGAGTTTATTATATATCAATTATATCTTATATGATTTAATTAGATTGATTTTAATATACAGTAAAAGTACTGTGTTATTACCTCAATATAGTTTCTAACAATCCTTACCGCTGGTGGGGGGAATTGAATAGTCTTATATCGAGGGAAAATTTATTCATTCTGATTTTATTTCGTATTTTTCTTGCTTATATACAAATTTTAAAACTATCTTAAATAAATAAATATATGTGTATGTGTGTATGTTTGTATCTGTTGCAGCATATTGTTTATTGCTGCTTGACATGGGGTTATTTTGAAATGTACAATTTAATACATGTGTGTGTGTGTTATCTCTTCTGTTAATTTATGATTTGTGTCCCATGCATTTTTATTATTATTAGATGTGCATTGCATGTAAATGCATTATGTATATATGTATGTATGTAAGTATATTTATATATAAATAGATATTTATATTTAGTAGAATTTCAGCTTTGCTGATAAGTAAGCATGTTCAATGATATTTGAACATACTGTAATAATATCGGTCACGAAGTAAAATGCAGTAATGCAACTAAGTAAGTCTACAAATTATACTATAAGGTAAATATAAAATGTGATTGCATTTCACTCAAGCTTTCAATATTTAATATAAAATTTTCTAAACCCTGAACTTAGTCCTTCCTTGCTTGTTACTTGATATGCACTAGACAAGATAAGTATATACATATGTACATATGTTAATATGTATTAGAGCTCTTAATTGTAACGAGAAGGTCCTCCCAATATTTTCATAAAACTAACCGTTTAAAAATTTTAGCTGTTAAAATTTAATTATTAAAAAAAAATATGTTTTTCTTAAGAATTTTATAAACCAATAAAAAAAGCAAAGCTCATAGCCTTGTATAAGTCTTTCTGCTCTACAAAAATTATAAATAATTTTTCGTCTAAATTAAGTGTTTACGAGATATTCACCGTAAAAAATCTACGAAAAACCAAAACACTCTAATGAAAAATATTTAAAAACAAATAATAAAAATAAAAGTGAGGCAACATTTTTGTAGAGTAGCTCTAGGAGCTTCTCGATTTATAATTTTATTTTCGTTGAGTTTTCAAATTAGTAAAAAAAAAGAATTGCTTTCTTTAAATAATCAAACTTATCCGTTAATATCTTTGACTCTGTTACGTAAAAATGATCGTAGAGGTTTGTTGAAGAGCATTCAATTTCCTACAAAGTCCATAAAACGAAATATTTTTTCAAATAGTTGGAAGTGAGATACACATTTTTCCATCTGATAATAAAAAAATTATATAAAACCGTTAGCAGAGGACCTTCTCGTTACAATTAAGAGCACTACAAAACTCCGAACATATTATTTAAATCATTTAGCCCTGGGATAGGCAAATTTTTAACCCGCAAAGTTAGCAAAGTGCGAACGAGTGCTAGATGAAGGGAATATCAGTTTACGGAAGGAAGGGCATACAAATGTTGCGAAGAAATCAATGACATTCATCGCAGAATGGTTGCGGCCAAGGATAATGGGATGTCCAACCAATTCCAGTGTGAGAGCGCTTCAAAATTAGCGTTTTTTTTATAAAATTTTCCATTATGGTCAGATTGAACAAAATAATAATTTTTGGGCATTTAAATGAAAACACCCAACATTTAGTACGAATAAAAATTACTATATAGTGGTTATTTATTATATGGATAAACTATTTAAATCTTTTTAAAGTATATTAGACCAACTGACTTTTGACCTTTCAATACCCAATAAAAGGATTTAAGCTTGTTAGCTCTCATTTTAGTTACAATTGGGAAATCTTTTCTCAAGTTGTGGGCTTTTATACGTACATATACGAGGCAGTTTTATATACATACATATGTATCTACTTGTACAAATACAAGAAAGAAAAGATACTTGTGACCATAATATATATGTATTTTCTTTAAACATATTGCAGTTCTATTTAATGAAAATGCTAATAGGCTCATTTGTGCATATGTGTTTGAAGAAACAGTGCTTCATAAACTGAAGTTAATACAATTTAAGTGTGCAGAAATATTATCAGCGCGTGAAAACAGTGTCCAAAATTTAAAAAGATAAATTAATTCATTAATTGAAGCTGCTGAAACTTTAACCAAAGAACATCTTCTTACATTTTATAAATTTATGGTAGTTATAAAGAAACTTAAAATTGTTAGGCAATGTTACAATTGTTACCCATAGTGCAACTTCCCATATAGAGGCGCGCTTTCATTTGAAAACAAGGAATGGGAAAATACGTTGTTCTCAATTCCCTCTTCATGTTTGCCCGCGATGATCCCCTTATCTAGTCCTCAAAATGTGCACGCGTGCAAAATGGCACTGAGGGCTAATATGCCCACATCTGATTTAGCCTGACCTTTTAAAATCAACCATAAATCAAAGCATTTTCCATATAAAGGTACGAGTAAGTTTAATTTTACTTCAAGGTTGTTTATATCAACTAACGTGACTGGAAAGAACCAGCAAAATATTTTCCGTTGGATGCAAGCTATTGTTGCTATAAGAAAAACAACTGCGAAGGTTATACGAGTATACCTTCAGTGCAGCCGAAGTTAAAATTTTGACAATTAACTACATAATATTGATACAAGAGCAGCTCTTAACAAGTAAGGAAGGGCTAAGTTCGGGTGCAACCGAACATTTTATACTCTTGCAACTTGCAAAAATCTAAGCCGGGGAAATACTTAAATACTTTAAAGTGTAAAACCAATCATATAGAGTAAAGTCAACCGGATGTTCGAAATTCCTGATATTAGTTATATCGGGGCTAGGCCAAGGTGACCCTGGCTAATGCGATCCCGTATGCCAAATATGAGTTTCATATCTTAATTTAATGCTTAGTTATAACACTTTATATGTTTTCGGTTAATGGCGATTTGTGGGCGTGGCAGTGGTTCGATTACGCCCATTTATGAACTCAACCTTTTTTGGACTAAGAAACCTGCAAGTTTCATCAACATATCACAATTTTTACTCAAGTTACAGTTTGCATGGACGGACGACTTACAGACAGACAGTTAACCGGATTTTAACTTTTCTCATCATCCTGATCATTTATATATAAGTATGTATATAACCCTGTATCTATCTCTATTAGTTATAGGTAATACGTACAACCGTTAGGTGAACAAACACACATACATATGTATGTATGTATAATACTCTGTAGCAACTGGTTGCAAGAGTATAAAAAACATTTGGAAAGACCTAATTCTGCCGACAGAGACAGAAGTTATCACAAGCTAGATTGGATTTGGAAATAATAAGATAGCAATAAGAAATTATATATTTTGCTTTTTATAAAATGCAACACGCGACATAAGAAATACGACATAATTTTAAATATAATAAATTTTAAATATAATGATAATTTAAACACTTTTTGTACATTTTTTTAAATTTGTTTTTTGAACGACCAATATGTTGAAAATAGTACAAATTTTGAGTCAATTATAGTCAAACTAACGGAATTACAGCGTTTTAAACGACCAGCCGTGATACCTTACTTTTATGTATAAAAAACTTCAAATCGGTTTTCCCGAAAACGTTAATTTGAAGTTCGTGAACGTTAGAACTCAAAATCTACTGAACCGGTCCTTTTGAAAATTTAGACATTACTTCTTCACATAAATCAACAGGTAATCAGATGGAACTTTTTTCCATTTTTTTTATATTTTTTACTAACAAATTAACCACGATTTTTTGAGCTAAAATAGCGCTTTTGCTGAAAAAAATAGAAAAAAAAATATATTTTTTTTAACTTGAGAAATACATACATACATCACTTTTAAAACGCATATCAATTTTTTTGTTTCAGATGATCAGGTAACGAGTTTAATGTTCACCGCTAAACCCCTTTTTTTCAAGACGCTTCTGGAGATTCACCGTCACAGGTTTATTTATTAATATTTTTCATTGAACATTTTTTCTAATATACTTCAAAAGTTGTACAATTATATGTCATTAAATTTAATAAAATTATATTACTCATGTCGCCGCAAAAAAACAAATATGTCTATTTTTTGACGTTAAAACCTTACTCCCCTTTAAGTTATTCTAGGCAAAACTATGAGTGATCAACTACCAGAATTTCGTCGCTTACATTTCTGCTTTGGTGCGTCTTGTGCTTTATAAATATTTCGTTCTGAAATGACAGTTCTTGATAAATATTCCCTGTCTACTGCGCTTAAAAAAATTAAGTGAATATGAATTAAATCAAATTAAATTATGAACACTTTCTCCAACTTTTCCAAGAAAACATGAAATTAGGCGGAAACTTTATAAATAATTCGTTACAAAAATAATTTTAAATTTAATTTAAACAGATATTAAGAAGTCACTTTTTGTATTTTCGCTTAACTGAGCGCGCGGAGTATGGATATTCAAAGTTTTTTTTTCAACATTGTAACTGAACGTTCCTGTTGAATGATTATAAAGCTGTATCATAAATACAAGGTGCGTTCCAAGCAAACAGGATCATCTATATGTCGACTGGTGGTTAGAATCTGCCATCTTTATCGATTGTCCAGTGAGAATTTCATGACATTTCATTGTTTGGAAGTGAAGTTATTGCGTTGAAAGTGTCAATATGTTTGCGTTATCGATATGAAAATGAGCCTCGAACAAAGAGCCAACATTAAATTTATTTTTAGAATTGGTAAAACTTTTACCGAAACGTTTCAATTGATGAAACAAGTTTATGGCGATGATTTCCTATCCTGTAGCAGAGTGCACGAGTGGTTTCAAAGTGGTCAATCAAAATCCGTGATCACCGGAAATTCCATCGAAACTGTGCGTGAATTCATAAAAAATCAGCCGAAATCAACATTGAAATTCATGGAAATGGAGTTGAATATCTTCAAAACATCGATTTATCGCATTTCGACCAAACATTTGGGCTTGCAAAAGGTACGCGCTCATGACCAAAAATTGCTCAGAATCCAACATTCGAAGGACGATTATTTGACGAAAAATCACATTTTAACTATTAACCAATCCTCGTATTCACCTGATATGGCGACGTGCGACTTCTTCCTTTTCGGAAATATGCATTTGCCCATGAAAGGAATGTAGACGTAGAAGCCATTCAAAAGGCTTGCACCGGCATACTGGCGGCCATACCGCCCAACGAGCTAAATCACTCGTTCGACATGCTTTTGGACCGTGCAAAAAGCTGTATTAAAGCATAAGGAGACTATTTTGAATAAAATAAATAGATTTTGCTGAAAAAACCACTTGTTCTGTTTTTTTTTTTAAGTCCTGTTCACTTTGGAACGAACCTTGTATGTTGAACTGTGAGCGCCTGACATTACGTAATATTTCGTAAATAAATAAATATATATACATATATACAAACATATATGGACAATATGGTCTTCTTCATATGTAATTAAGTTAAGCAGTGGGCCCACTTTATCCTCTTATTTTTGGCACCCACTGTTTGGTAATATCTTAACCGAGTTCTGCAATAATAAAATATAACGACAATGAATTTACTTTTTGTGGCAATAATTTGTCTGTGTTTCATCTATTATTTCATTAATAACCTTTGCATAAAATATTTTGTTCTAGAATGAACGGTATTGCATTATTCTTCTGGTACATGGGCTGGGGATACTGCAACTCCATTCCTACAAAAAATATTGTGAATACATTTTCAAAAACAAAAATGTGCTAAATAGATTACTTTACTGCAGTCCTTTCGCAAATATACATAAGTACTTGTATGGAAACATACACTCATATAAAGTTACACCCCATCCGCCTTTTTTATTTCAAAATTGAAACGTCTTGCAGATAGTCACCTGTCAATAAAGTGTCAAATTATGAAGAGCAGATTGTAATTGAATTTTTTTAGATGAGTTATAAATGCAAAGTAGAGATGAGTGATGCAAGTCAGTACTAGAATATTAAAAAGGCTTTTTCTATTTTGTGAATGCAAAAAATTTCAACCAACTTAGAGTGTATTTTCTATAAAAGGTGCATTCTTAGCGGCAATTTGAGCATTCAAAGCGAAGCATCCTCTGTGAAAGCAACTGTAATGGCTCAAATTCTGAAAAAGTCCTGTACGGCAGCCCGAATGGTGGCCTTAACGTTGACTTTTTGTATCGTCATAAATTCAGCAGTAGGCAGTAACTTGGATGGAATGCAATCAGAATCACATGATATTAATTCTAATGGTAATGAGGCATCTGGCGGTATGCCTCTGGAATCAATCATCGACGGCCGAAGGATATTTACAAATCAGCGCTATTTGCGATCAATATACGGTTACGGCCCGAAAATGTTTCAAATATCCCGTCCTAAGATCCCAATAGAACTCGATTTGTTAGTAGAAAACGAAGAAGGAGATCGATCAAAGCGCTTTGACGATTATGGACACATGCGCTTTGGAAAAAGAGGAGGCGAGGAACAGTTTGATGACTATGGCCATATGCGATTTGGGAGAAGTACTTAGACATATGTATGTAAATTAAGAAAAATCACTTATGTTGCCGATTGACTAATCAGATGTAAATAATACAATGTAGAGAACATACATATGTATATCCGTATAAATTTAATAAAGTGTGCACTTGAAGCAAACAAATCTGTTTCACTATAGAAGCAGACCAATTAACTTTGTCATTTGTGTTATATGTACACATATTATTATTTTATGTTTTCGAGTATGTGGTATCTCGGAACTGTAGTAATTCGTGGGCCGACATCGCACATTTTCAGCATTCAACTATCGTATATGTAGGATTTGCTTGTTGATGATTCCGTATTGTTGTATCACTTTACACTTTTATCTTATTAACACAATAACTTCTCCTGTTATTTTTATTATACTACTAGTACTAGCACAGCAAGTTCTGCTCCTATCAAGATCACTTTTAAAACTGATTCTGCGAGGACATAGTGCCTACTTATTGCGCACCCCTTCATTGCTCTAAATCAGTTGTCGGCATTTCTTAGAAAAATTGTGCAAACTAACTTCACACGTACGCTTATAGCACAGCCAGTGAAAAACGCAAAATCGTGGCCCGAGTCAGCTGGCACGACCTATCTTATGGGCGAGTTAATTCATATACTTATGAATGGTTTCAAAAACTATATATTCTTTTGCTGAATATGAACTTTATTCTTTTGAATTACATAGTTAAAATGAACATGTTTTTGTATTATCCTATGTCTTATATACTATTCGTTAAGTTGATAACATATCCATGTTTTGTGGCTTAGGTCTAAAGTCTAATCTTATTATTTATTATAAACAAGTGCTTATCATGCGGCTTATCTTGTGGCCTATGCATGTCTTGTATTCAGATATGAGTTCAAAGTCTTGTTTTGATACTCTTGTTTATTTGTTTAGGCAGAGCTGGCTTTATCAGCGTTTCTCATATACTTGTGTATAAATGTCGTTGATACTGGTATTAACTCTCCTCCTCTTAAAAAAAACAAAATGTCCTCATTTTTATAATGTAAAGTTGGCTGTGAGTTTTTGGAGTTCGTGTAGTTTCTTTCTTTCTTGAGTAACTTGTCGTAGTTTGATTAATTTGAGTAGTGTCCAAATTATCAGGATTATAATTCCAAATGTTGTAATTGTGTAGCAAAAAGTTTGGATCGGGTGATCTTCGATTGGAATGAGTAGTTTATGTAACTTCCGGATATTCGTAAATTTAGTTTCTTCATTGGAGTTGATTACTTCATCAATTGTTATGGTGCCTTCATGTTGGATTATCTGTTTTATTGTATCCTGTATGTTTATGTACTTTCGTCCATTTATTTTAATGGTGTCATTGAACTGGATCAAGTTTACTCCTGAGATAGTTTCGTTATTAATTTCATATTTTCCATCTAATATTATATTACCATAATCTAATATTGTGATATTTGCATTTGTTTCTTCAATAGTTTTACAATTTGCTTTTTCTTTTAGCACTAATTTCGAAATACATTCATTATCCTTGTTGGTTTTACATATAAAAGTATTTAGTGATTGTTTACATTCTTTTACTCTTGAATAATTATTTATATTACATTGAGCTATATATTTGTCTAATATATATTTGCCATGCAGATAGCTTAATGATGTTATTTTAAATAATTTACATTTTTGCGTTATTAAAGGATATTTATAAATGATTACATATGTATCCTTAATTCTAATTACATTTATTGTAGAGTATTCCATTACATTTAAAACTGGAATATCTAACTTTTCGTTTTTTATTATTTGTTTTATATCATTTAAATTTAAAGACTTAGACAAGTAATTTCCTGTCTTTACAGAATTTATAGTTTCGAATAGGGTTTCTAATTCCTTCAAAGTTTCTGATATGACCAGGCTTGTTGAGATTGATTGAGGATCAACCTTTGAGATTGACCGTTCAAAGTGTGAGTTAATGACTCTCTGTTGATTATTATTTTCTATTATTTCATTTAAATGTGTTTTTATTTCAATAAGATCGTCATGATCTGGAATCCCAGTTATAAATTTTATTATAGTCCCTAAAATGTTTATTGATCTTTTTTGTATTGAGTGTGAAATAGTTTGTTCAATTAAATTTGAGATTCTATTTTCGTTTATAATATCCTGTTGTGTCCTGCCAATTGATCTATATTCTATCTGTTTGTATCTTTCCATTATTGTCGTTAAATTAAATAAATGATATAAAAATTCGGTATCTTCATATAGGTATGCGTCGTCAGTTTCGGTGAATATAAATTTTTTATTTTTTAGATTGCTCACTGTGTATGCTTTTATGTTTATTATTAAATTCAATAGGAGTATTACGAATGTTATCTTTATGTAAGACATGTTGTCTTCCTCCTCTCTCTACTAAAACTGTGTCCTCACGGTTTTCTATAACTATGTATTTTAGATATTTTTGTTCAGTTTTTGTACGTCGTTTTGATAGTGCGTAAATTATTTGTTTTGGTTCATAAACTTTTTGTGTTCTTTTCTTATTATGATATTCTAAAACTTTGTCTTTGTTTTTTTCAATCAATTGTTTTATTTCTGGATAATTCTTCCTATTAAAAAATACTTCTACCGGTTTTTGTTTGGTCACCGAGTGTATTGTCCTATTATACTCGTATGCTGCGTTAAATATTTCCGTAACTGGATCGGTGTTATTTTGTTTAGCTAATGTTGCTGCGATTTCTATCAGTGTGCTATGCAAGCGTTCAACTGAACCGTTTGATGTCGAATGAGCTGTTGGCGTACGATTATGTGTTATATGAAGTCGTCGGTATAGTGACAAACAAGATATCGATGTGAATATACTCTCATTGTCGGTTTGTAGGTTTCTACAATATGGGTATGTAAGTGTGAGAATTTCTTCTAGTTTGTCTACGGTGTTGACTTTATCTGCTATTTCTCTCATTAATAAATATTTTGAGTACCTACACATACTAGTTATATATGTTCTATTTCCTATGTGGAATATATCCATACTTATAGATTCTCCTGGTAGATTTGTTGCTGGTGTTCTCCCTATCAGTTGTTTTGTTGGTCTACGCTCGTATTTTTGTTCATAACAATTTGAACAGTTTCGTGCAAAGTTTTTGATTTGTTTCGCCATATCGGGCCAAAAATATTGTTGTCTAATTTCCATCGCGTTATTTTTCTCATTTCTATGCGCTCGGTTATGTGTATTTGTTATAATTTCCAATTGCCTGTTTTTGTCTGTTATGTCTTCGACTAGATTTTGTGCTATAAAGAGCTTGTAGTTTAGAAAATGTTTACTTAGTAGTGATTTTATTGAGAATAGTTCTTGTTCATCGATTTTAATCGCGTTATTGAAATTAGGTGTAAAAATTTCTTTTAAGGTTTTTGTTAGATATTCAGTGTTTTGGTATTCAATAATGTGTCTGTGATACTTTGGAAAGGTCGTTTGTGTTTCTTTTTTATTTCGTTCAGTTTTCTTTAATATGATTTGATTCTTAAATGAATTTATCGTTTGTTTTGCGTATGTATAGTTTTCGTTTGGTGAACTACGTGTCGAGTGCATCGATTCTATTGTTGAAGTGTTAATTTTTTGTCTTGATAATGCATCTGCTACTACGTTTTGATTTCCTGGTTTGTATACTATTTTTGCTCCAGATTCTTGTATAAAATGTTTCCATCTTTTTAGTTTTATATTTGGATTTTTGTCCGAAATAGAAAATATCAAAGCCTGGTGATCAGTGTGTATAGTTAAATCTGCTATACCGTAAATATAATTCCTAAGTTTTCCAATAGCCCATACTATTGCTAATAATTCTTTTTCCGTTGTACAATAATTTTCTTCTGTTTTTGTTAATGTTCTTGATATAAAAAATATAGGTTTCTTTTCTTGTGATAAGACTCCTCCTATGGCAAAATTACTCGCATCTGTAGTTAAATCAAAAGGTTTTGAGAAATCTGGTTGAAATAGTTCAACTTGTTCTTTTAATTTTGTTTTAATTATTTGTATAGCTTTTATGGCTTCTTTATCTAATTTAATTTCTTTCTTAGCTGACATTTTTTTACTTGTTATACCATTTTCTCCTTGTAGATGTATGGTTAGTGGTTTTGTTATTTTGCTATATCCTTGTATAAATTTCCTATAATATCCCGCCATACCTAAAAATGACCTTAATTCTTTCAGGGTTTGAGGTATCGGATACTTGTCTAATGTTTCTACTTTCTTAGGATCTACCGTTATCCTATTTTGTGTTATTATATGTCCTAAATATTCGACTTGATTTTTAAAGAAGTGTGATTTTTCATCGGAGATTTTCATATTTGCTTTATGTAATGCGCTTACTATTATTTGGATGTGTTTAATATGTTCTTCAGGTGTCGAGGAATATATTAACACGTCGTCGATATATACAAATGCAAATTTATTTATATATTCTCGTAGAATATCATCAACACATCTTTGAAATATTGAGGGTGCATTTCTTAATCCGAAGGGCATTCGTATGAATTCATATTTAGCTCCATTTATGGAAAATGCTGTTTTTTCCCTATCTTCTTTTTTTATCATAATTTGGTGAAATCCTGCTTCTAAATCTATCGTAGAAAAATATTTAGCTTTACCTAACGCTTGTATTGTCATGTTTATGTCCGGAATAGGATATCTATCTGTTATAGTTTTTGAATTTAATTTTTGAAAATCTATCACTAATCTTTTCTTGGGTTTTCCATTTTCATCTATACCCTTTTTTGGTACTGTCCAAACTGGTGAGTTATAAGGACTTCTACTAGGTTGTATTATATTATTCTTTAATAATTTTTTTATTTCTGAATTGACAAAATCGTTATCTGCGTACGGATATTGGTATTGTTTCGTCCAAACAGGTTCATTATTTTCTGTCCTAATGGTTGCTTCTATCGCTGTGGTAAATGGTAACTTTTCTGTTTTATTATTTCTCCTAATTATTTCTCTAATCTCCTCTTCATAATCTTTATTATCATTTGTGTAATTTATTTTTTGATTTTTGTTTTTATTTTTATATTTTAATTGTAGTGACGTGAAATCTATTTCTGCGTTTAATTTTTTTAATCCACAAAATCCTATTATCATATCAAAATCTTTGATATCTTCTAGTTCAAAAAATGGTAAATCATGGTTTAACAGATGTATTATTTTTTTACTAGTCATGATGGAATATCCATGCATTGATTTTGTCCATACAGGATCTATTGATATACTCTTACCTATTCTGCATTTTTTTGATATGTAGTTGTTTGTAGCGCCTGAGTCGATCATGATATTCACTTCTTGTTGTGTCGGACCATCCTTGAGTGTAAGGCAAGGCAGTCCATTCTTTAGCCTAAAAAAGTACTCGATGTATCGTCAGCTTCTTCCATGTGTCTGAAGGTTTGTTCTGGCTGAGGTTCAGGTTGTTGCTGTGTGTTGATCCTTTGTATCTTTTGCGGAATGATGTTTCTGTTAGAGTGATTTCGTTTGCACCCACTGTTTCTTTGAGGTTCGTCAACATCCATGCGTTCTTGTGGTGGTTGATATGTATTAAATCCTCTTTGAGGTTGTGTATAATTGTAATTGTTCCTCATTTGTTGCCTTGGTTGGAATTGATTTTGCCTGAAGTTGTTATTATTATGATTATTATGATTAGGTTGATTATATTGGTTTCTTGACCATTGATTTAAATTATTATTTTGCCATTGTGGTGGATTAAAATTAAAAAGGTTTGTCTTTTCCGGTATTATTCTATGTTGATTAGTTGGTCTTTGCCAAAAGTTATTTAAATTTTGTTTTTGGATTTCGATAGGTCGTCTTAGATTTTTATTTTCACTAGTTTGTTGTAATCGTATTTCGATTTGTTTAGCACTTGTATAGGTTTGCATTAAACTTTGATATTGATTTGATGCTAAGGCTGTTGCCAAATTTTTATTTTTTAATCCTTTAATAAATTGTGTTATAGATTCTTGTTCAATATATTTGTTATTTATTTCTGTTTTTAGAAGGTCCACTGTATTTTTAATCAGCTTCCTGTGCAATGTCAATGTGTATTGGAAATAAGTGTCCAAGTCTTCTGTTGGTTGTTGTGCCAAGTTCTTCATGTGTTCTTGTATTTCATACAGTGCGTTTGGGTCGTGATATAGTGCGTCCAAAGCTTCCATGATACTGTAGAAGTTGAGAGGTGTGTTGTTGCATTCAAGTAACATATCTGCATGCCCCGTGATTCTTCTTCTGAAGGTTGTAATGATATTGTAGAATTGAGGTGTATTCTGGAATACTTGGAGTGGTTCCATGACTTTCATTACATGTGACTTCCATATCGTATACTCTTCTTTGTTTCCTTGGAAAATAGGTAATTCCTTTATGACTTCGATTTGTACATCTGTTACATTCTGGTATTGCATCGTGGCTTCTTGGTATATTGTTGGAGTAGAAGTTTCGCTAGTATTAGGATTTGTAGTTTGGAACATCCGTAATATTAACTCCTTGTCCTTTCTCCTTTCTTCGTCCAATTTCGAGAACTGATTCTGAATGTAGGACATTATGTAGTTTTCAGGAGTGGTAGGGACTGTAGCTGAAGGATTTATGTCCTCGTTAGGCATTGTCCGTTTTGCTCCTTGACTCATTTTTTGAGTGTCTGTCTTCGTTAAGGAAGATTTAAAGATTTTCGCAATGTAACTGCACAGTGAAGTACGCTACTCCCTTCTCTCTTTGACGTGGGAAGACGTGAGAATCCACGACATTTGGATTTTGCCGCAGATAACGTGGCAGCTGATTGCTCTCTCACAACGCATTGGCAACCCTGCCATATACTGCAGTAATTATCAACTTTTATAATTCAATCTGTTCAATATGATTGAAATTTTCCTAAAATAACTCAAAATCAGAGTCGAATGCTATTATTTATAAATATATAAACTATTTTTAATAGTTTGATTTCAGTTTTGATATTTAAAATTGTAAAAAATTGTAATTGAAAACAAAGATGTGCTCAAAGCTATGTATATATGCGTATTGGGCAATGGCAACATTGTTCAAATGAAAACAAACCAAGATGCCTGATTTCTGCATTTTTGAAACGTTTTTCACTGTGCACACATTTTGCCGATAAGGAAGGAAAAGGAAGGAAGGCAGTAGCGTTTTTGACTGGCTGGCCTTTTACGCTCTATCGTTCAGTCGTTGTTGAGCCAGCAACAAATTAACATCACGCAAGACCATAGCGCAAAACCAAATATGCCCTGCGAAAAATATTTTATGATTCTAAATGCCTTTGGTGCCATGCAATGCCTTTTATGTTCCATATATCCTTAAAAGATATTTTGTTAATTTGAACAATAATTTATTATATAATTTTGCTTATAAAATTTGCTTAATTTTTTTCGTGCTCACCAACACTGTGACAGATCCGCTCATGCCGACCACTGCTCTTAGCTAACGGTTCCTGCCTATATTCTCTCCATTCGCAGATACGATCAGACCTTACTCAGTAACAGTTTCTCTTCTCCTGTTACTTTGCTTATTTGTACCGTAATATATGCCGCCAATGCGTCGCTTACTTCAAATAACGTTCTGGCACATACAATTACAAAATATTAGCACTCCAACATACGCACGTACAGTGACATACAAAATACAAGCAAAAGCGCCACTCCTGACAAATAACACGTCCTCGTGCGTTTACTTTAAACCATAATATTCTAATACATTAGTTGTTATTATTATTATTTTTTGTTTCTTCTTTTTATTTGTTTACAAACATTTTATTAACATTTCTTCACATAAAATTTGAGGCTTTAAAACAAAATCAAGTAATAGACAAAAATAATCAAACCGGTTTCTTGATAACATTTCATAAATTCTTTTTCAATACATTTTCTTCTTAACCTTGACAATTCATATTAAAGCAATTAGCTTTAACAACTGGTGTATTTTCTTTTACACCCAATTACAGACCCCCGCCATCTGTTATAGTGCGGTCATTATATCCCCTCTTGGGATTTCAAGACACCTACCGTGCCATATACATATATACTCATTCCCCATTTGGGAATCAGACGAATCTTCTCTTGAGTAGTCCAAATCTTCATCAACTTCTGGACATATTTATTTACCAATGCCAAGCGCTCAAAAATTCATGAGCATACTTATATGTTTTTTTACTTATTAATGTTTTTAAAATGTACCTATCTCCATCTAATAAGTCGATTATTTCAAACGTACCTTTAAATTTTGGGTCAAGTTTTGTTTGATGACGCTCTTCGTTTTTTATCAACACATGGTCTCCTATGTTATATTTTATTATTTTTGCCTTATTCCTATCAAACCTAAGTTTATCATAAAGAGCATTATCTTCCATATTTTCCTTTATTTGTTTTCTTAAAGATTCCCTATCAATTATATTTTCTTCTTCTTCAGCTATTGGCAATAGACCAAAAGGTCTAGCATCTTTACCGATTAACATTTCTAATGGACTGACCTTGGTGACTCGACTGGCTGTACAATTCATTTCCAACTGCCACGACCTCTGACTGGTTTCAACAGCGGTCAACATAATATATGTACTCTTAAGCATGTTCATAATACGTTCTACCTGCCGTTTGCTCTACTCGCCCCTGTAGCAATTAAGTGTAGCTAAATTTTATGAGAAGAACAAAATTCACGAAATCCTGAACTAGCGAAATTTCGGCCCTGATCCGCTATAATTCTAGTAAATACTCCAAACAAACAAATGACGTATTTAACAGCTTTAATAGAACTTTCGGTATCAATGTTTAATATGTGATGAAAATAATCAGATTAAATGCCTCTACCAAAACAATTACGTACTCTTTTAAGTAATTTTTTCTACTCATCTTTCCCGTTATGTCTATATGCACTGTGTGCCACGGAATGTCTACCTTTGAAATCGGATGTAATTCAGCATGCATTTTTCCAACTGTTGGCTAAGCTAATTTACAAGTGACACAATTTTCGACAAACCTACAAACATACTTCGACATAAGTATGTTTTCAAACCAATAAAATCCATAGACTTTGTCCAACGTTTTTTCCTCAACCTACAGTCTGTCAAGTAAGAGCGTGGTCGACTTTACCGACATCTAATGAAAGATTTCGCTCTAATTCCTTCGCGAGTCGATAAAGGGAAGCTTTGTCCTTGATGCATTGTCAACAAAGGTTCAGTTGTCGTTGGTCTTTTGAAAGAAAAGCACTTTAAACGCCATGAGTGCTAAGTACGCGTCGCGCTACGAAGCTGTGTTCCTTTGCATCCACCCGAAAGATCCCAAAATGTTGCAATCAGCGGCTGCTGAATATATGAGAAAGTCGAAGGCATTTGTACAGAAGTGGATACAGCGATATATAGTGGCTAAAAATGTTGATGATTTACCAGAACGTAGTTCGATAGAAAAAGTGAACAAAAAAGATGAAAAAAGAATTGTGAATCTGTTTTCGTGGAATCCTGCTTCAACACTGCGGCAAGGACAAGCAAAATTAATGGCAAAAGGTTTAGATATATCCTACGAAACTGTCCGAACCCTTCTTCATACTCATGATTTGAAATGGTACAACACAATGAAGAAGCCTCTGTTGACTGAAAAACTTGTGACAAAGCGACTCGCTTGGGCGCATGAGAATATTGATAGAGATTTTGAAAATGTCATTTTTACTGATGAATGTTCTATATGGGCACGTTCTGTCCTCACGCGAGCCTGGTCAACTTCTACCAGTAGGCTTGTTCAGCGGACCGTAAAACATGGAATAAAAGTGCATCTTTAGGGTGGCTTCTCAAAGCAGGGATTCGGCACTTTGCACCTCTTTACTGACAACTTAAATGCCAAGAAAATGTTAAAAATCTGCAAAAAGGCTTTACTGCTAATTGCCAAACGATAGTTCATCAGAAAAAATAAAGATTAGATTCTGCAGGAGGACAACGTTCCTAAACACCGCAGCAAGCTCAGTGGAAAACTCAACTGGCATCGTTATATTGGATTGGCCGTTGCAGCCGCCCGATGCAAACCCTATTGAAAATGTGTGGGCATATATACAGAAGCTTCGTGGAAGACGCACACACTTTGAAGCAGTTGTCTTACGAAATTTGTCGGATTTGGAGATCCTTGCCACTAGAATACACCGTCAAATTAATAGAAAGCATGCCTCGGATATGCCTGGCAATTATCGACGCCGGTGGCGACTGGACATATTATTGACCAAATTGCATCACTGTTTGTAATGTGTACAATGTATATATGTACATATAAATATGAAAGTTTCATAAAATAATTTTTTTCATAAATTAACACGACCATGCTCTTACTCGACAGACTGTAAATGCATAATAGCTTTGTGGACGTGATTAATCACTGCCCATCTAAATGCCCTAGGGATTACAGGCAAACATTTGGTTTTACCGTTTCTTTGTATTTTTCTATATAAAACTCCTTTTCTTAATTCATAGGTTTTACTTAAATTTTCTGGCAACTCATTATTTTTTAGCTTAGCTAATATCTTGGCTACTTCGGAATCACGTTGTTGTTCAGAAATTAGCCAATTATCAGTTACACAGTCAATTCGACTCGCTTTTCAACTACTTTTTCAACTACTTTTTCCACACTTTTATATTCTTTAATCAAAGGATTCCTTGATAAAAAAATCTACGTGTGCCATACATTCTTCTTTTGTATATTGGATATCAAAAACAAATGACCGAAGAAAAGCACACCACCGATGAACCTTCGGTAATAGGTCCGATTTATACGGCTAGCTCTTAGTGAATTGCCATCAGTAAATACTACAAATTCACGGCTATGTAAATAATGACGAAAATGCTTAATGACATTGACGACTGCCAAAGTCTCAAGTATGAACGGACGATATTTCGATTACTAAAATATTCGACAACATGGGGTTTTCTGTCTATTCTATGTAACAATATTGCCACATAGCCGATTGAGCTGGCAGCTGTATGAAGTTCTATCGAATGTTGAGGGTCGAATATGGTTAGCACTGGCTCCTGAGTTAAAGCAGATAACTGGAACATTCAGCTCCAGAGTCAAAACAAAATGGAATGGAACTCACCTGATAAATTAAATATACCCTTTGGCGATGCTACAGTACAAATATCCACACGCTTTTCAAAAATCTGCTCGTTCCCGCTCGTTCGGATTTTAGTACATGAAATGGGATATTTCGCTGCACTTGAAGCATCGTATACTGGGCCGATTTTTCACTCCATTGCTGCTTCCCTTGTGAGTGTTTCCTATTGCTCTTTTCCCCTTTCCAATCTACTACGGCACTCGGCAAGTTTATGGTCAATCTTTCCGCATTGGTGACATTTCATCTGGAATTTGGACTTCTTCCGCTCTGGGCCAGTTGTATCATCCACCGTATTACACTTCTTAAAGCGTGGGCCTGTAGTCGTTGTTGTAGCTCGTTGCGGCTTGTTACGTTGGTGGTATATACCCAGCGCAAAAAACTGTTATCGACTGCGACTTCCTCCAAGTCTTTATTTTTCCACATGGACATGAGTGACGTAACAATTCGGCTACCATATTCTGCAAATCTTTCTCCATATTTAGGACGACCATTCAAAACGTTCAGTAAAATTTCTGTTGTCTCGACTCCCACGAAGAGTTGAATGAATAACTCTTTAACTTGTGTCTCGGTTATGCCTGCGAAACATATTTTTGATAACCGTTGAGATTCGCTGCCGTCTGGCTTCTTACTTAACTTTGTCTTTGTATCTGCATGGACTTGATTATGTCCATTAGATTCCGGTTCTGTACTTCTAACGCTGCGAGTATCTGACGATTCTTGACTTGCCGATCCCACTTCTAATGTAGAGGATTTACTTGTTGATGATTCCATATTGTTGTATCACTTTACAATTTTATCTTTTATCTTTTTAACACAATAACTTCACTTGTTATTTTTATTATACTAGCACAGCAAGTTCTGATAGGAGATCACTTTTTGAACCAAGGATAATGGGATGCCCAACTTATTCCAGTGTGAGAGCGCCTCAAACTAAGCGTTTTTTATAATATTTTCCATGTGGCCAGATCGAACGAAATAAGAATTTTTGGGCATTTAAATAAAAATATATCACCCATTAATAAATTTATTTACATAAAGCAACAAAACGATAATAGTTCATTAGTATATAACGAAAAAACAAAACGATAAATGTATACATATAACGATAAAACCAAAGAATAACAATTCATGCAAAAAATATATATAAAAATATCACAGTAACAAAATATTATTTAAATCCCAAATTCTAATTTTCCTTAAAAAAAATTGCTTTCTTAATTTAGAGCCTCTTTATCCCACCTGTTTAAAAAATGTTTACTTTTTTTATTTTCTATCGTAAGTTTAAGTTCGCTTATTTTAACCACTAAAAAATAAAAAAATTGAAACCTATAGGTGTGAAACACACAAAATTTTATTTTTAAAATTAGGGACAGAAAGGTCTTTATTTAAAAACTAGCTGACCCGGCGAACTTCACACCGCCCTATAATCAAGAAATATCTGTTAGCTTTTTATCTGATTGAAGTTTATTTCTTTATTAAATATAGCTGACCCGACAGACAATGTTCTGTCTTCTTAACTCTGATTAATGAATCCTAATTCGTATATTAAAAAATCAAAATTATTAAAAAAACTAAGTGTTTATTATTCTAATGCTTTATGATACACAATAATCTTAGTTTCATTTTCGCGTATATAAATATTGTCGTTGGTATTCCGACATGGAAAGAGGCGACATACATAAGTGTAACTGGCCATGTGAAAAACACGAGTTTTCAAGATTAATACCACAAACACTTAGCGACTCCCCTTGTGATTTATTTATCGACATTGCAAATGCTAGCCGCACGTTTAAAGCCGAACGGCATCGCCTTTGTACTTCCTTTTCAAAATTGTGGCTCCTATCACGATATTCATTAATCTCTTCACCGCAAGTCGGAGTTTAAGAATTCCGTTGGATAGTTGACAATGTCATCTTGGTTAGTGACTGAATCAATTGATTTGTATGTAATCAATTCACCAGTTATCTTATTTTTAATTTGAAAATTCATTTCATTTCATTGACATTTTGCAGACAATATAACTCGATCGCTCATCCAAACATGATCTTTATAATTTTGTGCAATATTTGGGAAAACCTTTTCAATCAGTTCTGTCTTAGATTTCATAAAGTGACAGAAATTAGTAGGGAATGTAATGTATCCAGACGATGAGTCAACAGGTATTTTTTCGTTACCAATTTGGATTGCTTTACTTCGCAAAAGTTTCTCCAGATTGATCATTCTGTAGTTCGACTCCCATGTTCATACTTAATTTGAGCGTTTTAACATATTTCCATAAAATGGATGACTTTAAGCATCCATCGACTGTTTGTCGAAAATCACCTGCCAATAAAAACACTGCACTACCAAACTGGTTTTGGTTCAAATTTTGGAAAGTGCAATCTAATTCTTCTAAAGATTTTTTGTGTGCAATTGAGCACTCTTCCCAAACTATTAATCTGCATTGCTGCAACACTTTGGCCATTGCTGAATTTCTCGAAAGATTGCAGGTTGGAGTGTCATCTATTTGCATGTTCAAGGGCAATTTGAGTGCGAAATGAGCCTTCCAACAACGTGGCTGCAATACCTGTCAAGCAAGTGCAAGTGCAATACTATTTTGGGATCGTTGCCAAAATAAGTGATATCAAAAATGTTTTTCCAGTCCTACCAGGAGCATCTAAGAAAAAAAATTCACCTGTTCCATCGTTCACTACTTTCATAATAAGAGTATCATAGATATATTTTTGTTGCTCATTTAAAAGAGGAAAGTTTCTTAGAACGGTTTCTTTTAATGCCTCGGAATCATATTGAGTTTCGCGTCTCAATTCTACTTTAAATACCTCATGCATTGAACGATTGGGCGTTGTCATTCCTAACTGTATTAATCCTTTGTTTGTAAACATTAAGCACATGTCTTCAATTAAATTAATACTTCATTGTGAATTTCTTCGTTACTTTGCAAATCTGCCTTCAATGTTCTAAGTTGCTTCTCATGTAATATGTCTTCAGCACCATCAGTCGGTGTTGATGGAAAGCATGTAGACAAAATTATTGAAAACAATGTTCGTATTTGTTTAGCATTTGACGAAATCACAACATCTTCAAAAGTGTGGTCCCAATGAACGTCATTTTCTAACAATCCTAACCGTTAACAGACTTCTCTGTATGTGTGCACAGATGTTGGAATGATGTTGGGCCACGGTAATTTGACTAACCTTGTTGAACAAACACTTCAGAAAAATACACACGGTACAAATTATCCTGTAGAAACCAATGTGAAAAGTACACTAAGAAATGGTAAATGAATTATGTATGTATTTTGTTTTTATAACTCCGACCACAGACCAACTCCGTCCGATATATGTACATATTTGCAAAGAGCATGTAAACTACGTTTCTTTGTTTTAAAGGGAACTACGTGAATATTACTGCATAATACACATAATTTTATTAAAAAAGTGAAATGTTTCAGTTTTCTGCGCAACTTTCGTAATTTTTTTTACATAAGAACCCTATCCTAATAATAACAAATACAACAAAAAAAGAATTAGCGAAATCGGTCCAGCCATTCACGTGTGATGCCGTGACCAAGGGAAAAAGATATTAATTTTTATATATATAGATTTAGTTAAAAAATATGTTCTAATTCTAATAAAAATGGCTATAACTACTTTTGGGTCACCTAACATCTTTCATTTTATTAAAAAGAATATGTCCTATTCCTATTTTATGACAATTACTGTCGAATTCTTCTAAAAATCTTGAGTTCACTAAGTTGCATTTGTCTATTTGATTTTGATGCATGAAGATGAATTCGTCTGAAGGAATTTCATCTCCTAAATATGGTAAAGGCAGGGAACACGTGTGTAGTTTGAAAATATTTAATTAAAATAAACCGCAAAAGTAGCTAAACGCATTTTCTTTTCAAAAAATTAATTTCTAAACTACTATCTAATGTGATTGATCTAACGAGGGAGTGTTAAAGGCCGTGATAAACCTTGAAAATCCTGCAAAGAAAGGTCATTCAATAGTGAATGATTACACACATTAAGTAGAACATTATTACTATGTTCCGAAATTACTGTAGCATCAGGTTCTAAAGGCAGCTCACAATTTCCTTTTGTTACGACGTTTACGTAACGTAAGCACCACGATTTCCTAAACAAACTAGACACTACTCTAGTATCTCCTCTGATTCGAATCTGCCCAAAAAATATTCTAAACTGTCCTGACATAGTCGTCTCGTCTTCAGGTACGGAATACCTGAGTGTGACAAAAATCGCCACAATCGTCTTAAACTGTTAATATTTAACACCCACCCCTTTATAAAACTAAAATTATTGGTTGTGTTGCTTTCTAAATCGCCTACGACCCGAATAGTTTTTAAAATTTTCTCTGCACATTTAAAAAATTTAACTGTTCAGAGGAACTACAAACACCTTTTTAGTGGGTACGACTACCTCAACGAAACTGCTATTTAAAATATCAAATAGTTTATTAAAAAACGAAACGAAACCGCGGT